>JAASGM010000067.1:0-44624 GCA_023334215.1 Globisporangium cystogenes | reverse complement strand
GGCAAACACACTGAAGCATTTTTGAAATATATCTGACGGGTCGTGACATTTCAAACACAAGGACCAAGCGGGTTTGACATTTCGAATACAAGGATCGTACTTTTCGAGAATGCCTAAAACGGATCAATTAGTGAATCAGTTCAGACAGGATTTCACTTCGCGCGGCGCACAAGAGCTCGAGGACGCTGCAGCGCGGCCACGTCGCACGCAAGTTTGCGCGGTGGGTGCTTCAGATCGACACCACCGCGCTCCGCGTGAGATGCATCCACGCTGCGCACTACAAGCGTCTGGTGGTCGCGAGGTGCGGATCCATCGCGTGTACCGCGGGCACCCCCACCCTCGACCGGCAGGTCGGACAGGCCGCGAGGTGCTTCGTGCGCCTGGCTGTGGTACAGTAGCGCTCGTGCGAGGTGCGGCAGCCTCACTTGCTCACCCCGACCCACATCTTCGCGCGGTACCAGCTCTAGATGCGACTCGCAGCCCTTCGCTTGTCGAACGCGTTGAAGTGTCCTCCGTACGGGTTGCGCCGGTGACGACAAGAATCTCGAGGACAGACTGCCACTCGTCCACGGGCAGAGGAACGTCGAACTTGAAGAGGCTTCGCGGTTTCGCCCGGATATACGTGGCGCGTTCGGCAGCTGCTCGGTGGGCGACGACAGCGTGGAAGCGGTTGACGTACCGGGGTCGCGAAGGCTACTCCCAAACGACGTCGACGTCGTCAAAGTCACGGTCCTTCAGCTCGGAGTCGATCTCGACGTCGCCGATCTCGCTTTCTTCACCTCAGATGCGTGCAGCCACCATCTCGAACACGCGCGACCAATCTTCATCACCAATTTGCTCCGGGTTGGTTGGTAAGGACGCTTGAGGTTCGCCTAGGCCACTACAACGCAGACCAAACACTCCAGCATGAAGGCGGCGGAAGAGCTCTTGCTGCCAGAGACACGATTCCTTGTACTTGAGCGCAGCTGTTGTGCGTCCTGGAGAGAGGGACTGGATGTACAGCCACGGGTTCCCGTGCTGAACGCGCGCGAGCATGAACTGAACCTCTTATTCTTGAGTCAACGGCCATCCAGGGTAAATGCAGGAGATGTTAAGCGTCACACCGCTGCGGTGGTAGGTATGTGTGACGAGGTGACACTCGTCTCGGAAAATGTCGACCAAGTGTTCGACCTTAGCGCGGAGAGATCGCCCCACGCCTTTCACCGTGTCAGTATCATGATTGGACATGGACGAGACTGCCATGTTGAGGGACCCGTGGATGACAACCTCGTCGTCGATGGCGATAATCAATGCCATACAAACAGTGGCCAGGTAAGTTGCTGAACGAACGACAGTAGAGAGGGGAAGAGATTTGAAAACGCACCTTCCTGTGTAGCATGCCGTGCGGGGTGGCGATTCGTACGCAATCTGGTAGGCGCCATACTACCGAGTTCTCCTTTATCATCTCCTGTCGATCGACCGCGACCCAGACTTCGACAGGTGTCGGTTGATCCGTCAGTTCGACAATTATGTCAACGAGCTTCACCACAACCACGTCAGTCTTTGTTTGTCTATCAATGAGCTTCAACACACTCCCCATCCGCACCTCTTCGATAGCGAAGTGTGCATTGAAATATGCACGCGGTGACGAGCTCTTCTCAAGTACCTCGCGGTCTTCAGGAAGTTGTCCACGCTGGGAAAGATGAGATCCTCTTTATGAGGATCGAGGACTGCAGGCTTGAGTTGGCGGCAGTGTCGGTGCTCTTCGAGTCGGTGGTGCTGGCGGGTTGTCGAGCTGGTACTTGCGCAGCGTGTGGTAGCGGACACAAAACCTACCTGTGTGACGAAGTGGACCCCCATCGCAAACCACCCTAACTCTCCAGTACCGGCCAGGATCTGCCCCAGCTTCTTCGGTATATCAGATACTACCTCCGTCCCAAAGCTATAGTTTGGTTCCACTGTGTGCTTTTGTCCCATAACAACAGATGCAAAAAAACGACTGGATTAAAGTATGGCGTTTGCTTCGTCTCACGCAGGGTGACCAAGAGCACGCATGCACTGCTCAGACGCTCGAACACTGATAGGAATTTGGCCCTCTCGCTCAAGCCTCGCTTTCGACATGTGTTGAAGAGGGAAGTGTGATACAGCGGCCCGGGAAAAACGGGCCGCTCCCGCTCCTCTGTCGCTCCGGCTGAAGCGTCGCACCACAAACCCGGCCTCGACCCGTCGTGGCTGCCCCGGAAGGACAGTTGAAACACGCACGCCAGCGCCGTGGGACCCGGGGAGGCGAGCGAGTGGCGACCGGGTCCGGCGGTTGGTTCCCAGGAGCTGGGTGCGCCAGGGACCCGGGGAAGTGAGCAAGCGACGACCGAGGCCTGACGGTTAGTTCGCGGGAGCCGAGTGCGCCAACTTCCCAGGAGCCTGCCCCGGGGCCGGCAAGGTATGGACGCACCAGGCATCGCCAGCTCGCGGCGCTGGTGTTACAGCATCAACACACGATGCCGATGGCGCTAACAGCGCCGGCGGTTCGAGCAGCCCGGGTGCTGCGCGCTACGCGCACCCGGGGATCCAGGTGTATACCCGGGTTCGACATGTTCGACATCGATCCGCCATGTTGAAGCTCAGCTCAAGCGCAGGTGACTGAGTGAGAGATTGCACATCATTTGCGTGCTTAGTACTTAGGCGAGTAGCTAGGGTACTCTTTTGGGTACCTTGGCTGTGAGAGCGACTATGGTCGTACTTAACCGAGTAGGTACGGTACTCCCCAAAAAGGAGCCGGACCTCTCGGTAAAATAGTAGCGATTTCCCCCCCCGACCGCGCAAGTCCCCCAGCCCCTTCTCGAGGGCGAGAAGGGAGCTCAGCCGCGTACGGTACGTCGATAGGTGTATCGAGCGTGCCAGTGCCTGTGTGGCTGTGCCTCTGTGTGTGCGAGCGGATTAGAGTGAATACCGAGTGTAACGACCGGGGAAGGTCCTATATATAAACACATACATTCGTGCTTAAGCGTAAGCCGGGTGTGCTGTGGTGTTGCGAGTGGGGGAACGAAGGCGAGAGTGTGCGCCCCGGTCCCGGAGAGAGAGAGAGAGAGAGAGAGAGAGAAACCCCCGAGTCAGTAGCTCGCCCCGGGTGTGTGAGTTCCGCTCGGTGTGTACCTCTGGAGTCCGTCCGAATCTGAAAGGACTAAGCCAAAGGGATACACATTGGGAGACAAGGTACTGACCCGAAGAGAGTGAAAGGGCCTTACACGCGTGTGGGGAAGTGTGTGCGTATCGTGTGCCCGGAGTGCCCGCGTGACTGCATACCCCGAGTGACGTGTGAAAGCTTGACCCCGGTTGGCGCTACCCCTTCGCCACCCGGGTAAATCGTCGTTGCTGAGTGAAATCTACATCTGCTTCATCACAGAAGCCGTTGCCGCCTCCACTGCTATTACAATCGTCCATGACGCATTGCAGCGTCAGGAACGTCGCATTTACTGTCGACGCCGGCAGCGACCAATATGCTTCGGTCACTGCAGTCACTAGCTCTCTCACTGTCCTTATCGTTGTCTTCTGCTGCCTAGACTGAATTGCGTTGAACACACCTAGGCCTAGCACATTCAATACAAGGCTGTTCGGTGGCTGGTTGCGGAGGGCGACGTTGCACTCTAGCCTCGAGCAAGCTGCTCTAAAAGCACTGACTTCAGCGCTGCTGTGAGGAGTGGCGTTGTCCTGATGATGCGAGTGGTGGGTGCGGTGGCGCACGGGAATCTTGACCGAATTGCGGGGAGGAGGTTGTCTCGAAGTATCTCGCCGTACGTCGTTCGGTTAACGGAGACGCCTCGGAGCTCCATTGTGCTGGCCGGCCTGTTCTGGCTGCTGCGACGCGCCGGCGCCTCACACGCAAACGCCCAGATTCCGATGAGCCCGTTGAACGTGGTGAGGCTCGAGGCATCCCAGCGGGGGCGTGCGACTGCTGCGAGCATCATCACCTTGGGGATAAAACGCTTGTTGTGGATGGCTGGCGTCGGCAGGTTCTCGTCTGGGAGGGCGTAGCAGCGCTGTCAGACGGTGGTCGTGTAGAACAGCTACTCATCAACACGCACAAAGTCGTGCATGTCGTCGAATAGGAGCGTGCGCGTGCAGAGATGCGCTATGCAGTGATCGATCCGTCTTTGCTGGTTCTCAACGGACAGCATTGGTTTTGCTGTTGTTGTAACGGCTCGGAGTGCTCCTCCTTTGACGAGTCGATGCAGTGATGATCGCGGTATTCCACTCGCTGCAGCCGCGGAGCGGATTGTCGATCGAGAGGTTGCGTCGGTCCCGCGGAGCAGCTCGATCTCTGCAGTCCAGCCCTTGTGCTTTCTTCCCGTCCTTGCCATTGCTGAGGGCGACTTGAAGACGCCGGTCCGTGCCGCGCGCTTCCATATTCGCGCAACAGTGAGAGAAGGGTGGTTGAGAGCGCGAGCCACGATGACGGACGCGCCGCGGGCGAGATGGCGATTTGAGTTATGACAGGGCTAAAAGCGGCATGCAGTGCCCTTCGTGCTTGTTCTCAGTCACCAGTTCACATTGACTGGTGTGCCGCACACCATTCGAATCGCAAGCTCTCATCCAAGCATCCCTATAAATGCATTTTTAGCGAATCAAGAGAGACATATCAGACTCTGTATCATCAATCCTCCGACCGCCGACCTGCTTCCGACCGTGCTTCCGACCTCTCCGGATATATCCGGACACTTTTGTATCAATATACAAATCATCTATCCGGATGAAATAGTGGGTGTCTTGCGCTCTCAGCCCTAACGGGCCTTCGCGCTCGGAAGAGAAAAAAACATGTTCTGGTCGGTGTTGCCTCCTCCGCTCAGTAAACCTCAGTCGCTGGGCCCGCCTACGCAGACCATGACGGGCACCGCTCGCTGCGCTCGCTTGGCAGCCCGCCATGTCTGCTGCGGCTACGCTCCTTCGGTTTCTTCACTCATCCGACCATATCTCTTGTATACACAGAATAGTAAAAGGATTATTGCCGCCATTATACTTTTTTCCGGATGACATACAAACATCAAGATAAAATCTGATTTTCTCAGACAGATCAGATGTCGGAATAACGAGGATATTCACCCATAACTATATATTTGGGACGGAGGTAGTATTACATCTGGTAGGTTAGTGTGTATCACACTAGGATCAGATTTAGGTAGTACTAGTATTAGATTGGGAGGGCTCTCTTTATTATGTAAGAGGGTCTCCTTTCAAGGGACAGCCGCCAACAATTCAGTCTCCAATTCTCTCTCAAACAGGCAAGCCAAGACGTCTCCCTCTCCTCAAGCCTCTCAACTCGCGCCAGTGGGCAAGGTACGCCTGAATCTTGTGAGTGCGTAGCGTACCTGCCGACGTTCCGTCCGAGGTCTCTGTCTGGGTGTGTCTGCATGTGTGTGCGAGTGAGAGTTGGGGCTAAAACCCCATCGAATACCGGGGCCATGGCTAAGTCAGACCGGTAGTTCATATCGAGTTCAAGTACACGTGTGTGCGAGTGCCCAGCGGGGTTAGCGTGCCGTGTTTCTTGTCAAGAGAGCGACGTGTGCGGTCAGCTGGGATGGCCCGGTGATCGAGAGTGAATCGAGTGAAAAGAGTGGCCCAGGTGTGACTTGAGGTCCCTTAGCTCCCCCCTAACTCCTGGACCGTCTACACACGAGTTGCTAGGTGTCGACCAAGAGGTCCAGCCACGCTTCAAGAAGCCGGGCCGTCGACCGCGTGTCTGTTGGCCAGGATCGCCCCAGCATCAACGAGTGTGGTCTGTCCGAGGAGGGTCTACCGAGACCCAGCCGACTTTGTGTGCTTGCATACCTGTGTGTGTTTGCGCGCCCGAGGTTACCCACGCGAGTGGCGTCCAAAGCGAACCCGGACGTGTGTTGGTAGGCAGCCGGCGTTGCCGTCCGGGCCACCTTTCGATCCGAAGGGCGTAAGGGATCGCAACTGTGAGGTACTGACCCGAGCCGGAGTAGCCTAGACTGTGGTTCTCTCCGCTCAAGCGAGGACGCACGCGCCCAGCCAGAAGTGAGAGCCACTATTTCACACAAAGCTACAATATCTCCTGAAGCGCATGGACCGCCTCACAGAAGTCGTGAACGACCAATTTCCTCGCGGGACTCCAGATGTACCACGGGGCGATGTGATCGATTTTATGATGTTTCCTGCTTCAAAGATTGACAAATGGCCGACATGCGACATCGATTTGGACGATCTCTCGAACGCGCACATGCGATATATGTCGCACCTCTGGATCGCCGTTTCCAGGTTGAAGGTGGTCATGTACGAGATCAATGGCGAGCAGATGATCTACCTTGTTCTCCTCGCAAGACGATTGCCAAATCTCCAGATCAACATCCTCCTCGATTGCAGAAAGGCAGAGCGCAGCCAACAGCGGGGTCTCATGGGGAAGCACTACAGTTATCTTCCTAACATCGTCGTGATGTTCGCTGTTGGCGTTCTCCACCTGAACGTACGTCACTCCAAGTGTGCGAAGCAGTCGACACAGAGACTAACTGTGGTGCTTAGTGTGTGATAAAGGACAACAAAGTTGCACTGTTCAGCACCGGAAACTGGTCAACGAACAGTCGCCTCATGAACACGGAGATCACTTTTGTCATCGGCGTATCTTGGAAAATTGCGGCACTCATCTCAGAGTGTGATGACCTGGTCTACCACACCAGACGCCAGAGAACGGCTGCAAGCTGGGGAACTCACCGACGCAGTGACAGAGACAAGCGTGTTCGTGAGCATAGCTCGCATGATCGAGATCGAACGCAGTGAAAATCAGTTTGATCACTTGAGATATGATTCCATTTGAATATGGATCCGCTCGTCGTGCCTTCGCCTCGGACGCAATAGATCGGACGAAGGTGGCGTTCCACAACGCCACCTTCATCCAACTTGAAGCGTCCCAACTAATATTGTTCATATCACGTGATTAATGGCGTTTGAGTAGCCGTTGCCATTCCCTCGTACCAGATGAGGAGTGCAGAAGCAGCGCGTGCCGCCTTCAGTCCGTACGACTCGCGCTTCGTGTTCGCTACAGAGCCCCTGGTCACACCACGACGCCAGCGCGAGTTGACACGAGAGAAGCTGAGGCAGAAGGAGTCGCTGCGGCACAATATATAATGCTGCAAAGACCCAGCGGCACGTGCCGCGATGCCCGCGGTGTCGGCGGCGCTCCGGTGTGAAGGCGTGGGTGCGAAGGAGTCTTCCAGTCATCTCGACACGCAAATATCAGCGACAAGGGCGACCAGGAAGAGGTCGCAGCCGGGCGGGAACCGGGCGAGGAGCGAGCAAGATCCCCAGCAACACCCGAGCAGCAGTATAGATCGCAGTCGAGTTCGAGCGCTCAGAACACGTACTTCGCTCCAGCAAACCTTTGGGTTGGTATGAGACGAAAGATCCTCCATTACCGGTATTTGTCGCTCGATTTATTCAGGTGACAAATACCGGTAGATCCCTCGCAACAAGAAGGGTTAATTAAAATCTCACTTCCACACACACACCAATAACCCCCATGGACGAAGAGCTCGTCACGGCCGCCGCAGGCGCGCTTGTGATGCCGTCGCCGCTGGACACGCCGACGGTCTCTGGCGAGGACGACGACTACCGCTCCGAGACGTCTTCGGAGGCACACGACGGGCGCAGTGGCAGCGGCTTCGCACCTGCGCCGGCCGGGCTCAAGCGCTGCCGCCCGCCAGCATCCACCGCGTACTCGAACCATCGAGACCTCTCGCAGCGGCTGCGGCGCGCGGCGCTCGGCGGTGGTGGCAGGTCGGACGGGAGCGGAATCAGGGCTGCCATGGACTCGTGCTCCTTCGGCGAGGGCCTCATCGGCGCGGACGTGGTGCTGTGCGTGGCCGGCAGCAAGAGCCGACGCTTCCACGCGCACCGCTTCATGCTCGCGGCGAGCTCCGAGCCCTTCCGCGCGATGCTCACGGGCCGCATGCGCGAGGCGAGCGAGCGCGACGTGGAGATCCGCGGCGTCGATTCGTCCATCGTCGAGAAGGTGCTGCTCTTCATCTACACGGGCGGTGCGTAGGCGGGCGATGCGATGTGATGCTGGCGGCGGTGTCACGTGGTGGTGACGTGCGCACCCGTCGCGGTACGCAGAGGTGACGGTGGACTTGGCGAGCGTCGTGGGGCTGCTCATTGCCGCCGAGATGTACGAGCTCGAGGCGCTGCGCGAGATCTGCAAGAGCTTCGTGCTCTACCACGCGCACGAGGTCTTCCGGGACCCGCAGATCGTCGAGCTGCCGGAGAAGCTGCTGCTCGAGGTACCGTACCGTGTCTGGTGTGCGAAGACCGTGTCGACACACGCTAGCGAGCTAACGCACGGCCCTGTCGCGCAGATCATCGAGCACGACGAGCTGCAGATCCGCGAGCTGCCGCTGCTCGAGGCGCTGGTGGGCTGGGGGCAGGCGCGCGTCGGCGGCGCGGACGCGACGCCGGTCGTCGACATCCTCGGCGACGTGATGGAGCACGTGCGCTTCGGCACGATGAGCGTGAGCGACCTGTACGGCAAGGTGCACCCGCTCGTGCGTGCCGGCATCGTCCGCGAGCGCCTGCTCACCGAGGCGCTCTTCCACCACCTCAAGTGGGGCACGCCGTCCGGCCGCGAGTCGCAGCGCATGAAGCCCCGCGCGCTCGCGGCGGCGCTGCGCAAGCGCAAGCGCGTGTCGTTCATCCAGCACGTGTCGTTCGACGACGAGCGCGCGAACGACTGAGTGTGGGGTGCGCGTACCAGTAACAGAGCGGCGGCGTTGGGTGGTGGCCACGAGACACACGAGCACATCGAGCACTTGCCCACCGCCGCGACGCTGTTGCTCATATCCGTCGACGCCGCCCGCTCGCACGCGCTGCGGCGCCTTCTACTTGTCGTCCTCCTCGTCGTCGTCGTCGTCGTCATCCTCCTCGCCCTCGACGTAGTCCTCGTCGTCGTCGTCGTCGTCGTCTTCGCCGTCGTCGTCGCCCTGTCCGCCGACGGCGTCCTCCTCCTTCACCAGACCCTTCGTCCACAGTTGCTTGCCTGAAGAGCGCAGCGAGTCGACGCGTCACCATCTCGTCCATTAACCCCCCACTGCCACCCAAGGCGCACATCACCGCCACCCAAGAAGACACACACACGCACCCGTGAGCTTGGCGATCGCCTCGTCCTTGAGCGTCACCTTCGGCGCCGCCAGCATCTCCACCTCGAACTTGGCGCGCCAGGCCGCGAACGACTCGACCGTGACCGCAGTGCCTGCGCGTGCGCGAGTCAGTCGTCAACCTTGGACTTGGGACGCGATTCGACCACCGACTCGCTCGTACCGACAAAATCGCGGGATCGCTGCTCCGATGTGCGCGCCTCCGCCTGCGAGCGCCGGCGTCAGCATCGGACACCAGCACGAGCGCAGCCAACTCACACACACACTCGAACCTTCTCGATCTTGTCGGCCTCCTCCTTGTCGTCCTTCTTCTTCTTGATCTCGAGGCGGCGCAGCATGTCCTGGTACTCGGAGCCGTCCTGTTCGCACGCACACAGCAAGTCTGTGAGCGGCCGTTCGCCCGCTCTCTTGCGACGCGTAGCTCCAAGGAGCGTCGACGCACGTTGCCCTTGTGGTTGTGCTCGACCAGGTACTCGCGCACGGCCTCGCAGAGCGTGAAGACCATCGCCATGCCCACGTTCTCCTGGATCTGCTCGCGCAGCAGCGCCACGATCTCCTTGTGCTGCGTGTCGCTCAGCCCCTTGTCCAGCAGCACCTCAATCTGCGCACGCACACATCCGCACAGCGTCAGCGCCTCACGCCCGCCGCCTCGCTCGTCCTCCTTCTCCGGACGCGACGCACCTTGGGCTCCACGTCCGGATACGTCGGCGGGATGACGCACTTGAGCGTCAGCGCCACTGCGCGTCCAATCGCAGCAGCAGTCAGCGTCTGCTGCTGCAACATACAGAGAGAGAGAGAGTGGGGTACGCCACGCACCGTGGTTGTTCTGCCCGTCCTGGTTCGGCACGATGTGCACCTGGTACGAGAGCGGCTCGTCCGTGAGCTCTGGTGTCGGTCATACGCACGCGAAGAGGAGCCGCCACGCAGTCAGCTCGAGTCGGTCTGCTGTATCCCCAGCTAACCGGCCAGCCAAAGAGCAGCAGGCAGCCAGCACGCACGCTTGAACTCGTCCATGTAGATGGACTCGAGCGCCTCCACCTCCATCGCCTGCTCTTCCTTGTAGTCTGCACGAGCGCGCACATGCACAGGCGCACACAGACACACACATAGATAGAGAGAGCAGAGTATCGAGCGTGAGCCTCCCCGCGTCCCCATGCTCCGCACAGGTGCTCGCGCCGGCGACCTCAGACGCGTACCAGTCATTTTTGTCCGGTCTTTTGTCAAATGACTCGCATTTTTATCGATCCAAACATCATTTTTACGCTCTGTGACGTGGTAAACCCGATCCGAGCCAAAACTCGAGCAAGATGAGCGACGGCGGCGCTGGCGACGCGTACAAGCTCGCGAAGGAGGCGTTTGTGTCCGGACTGCAGGGCACGAGCGCCCGCGAGGTCTTCGCGGTCTTCGCGCTCACGCCCGTGCGGTGGCGCTAGCTCCCACGTCCGCTACGGTACCCAGGAAGACTAACGCGGGCGGGCGATGGCAGGGCACGCAATGGCTCTACTCGGAGGCGATGCTGCTGCTCGAGGTCGCGGGGCTGCGCGCAGTGGGCGCCGGCTACTTTGTACGCGCTGGCTGCAGCGTGTGCTCTGGGTGGTGCTACGGCTTGGCCCGTGGGCTCATGGGCACTTGGTGGACAGAGCCTCCCGGTGACGATCCTCGTCGAGTTCCTGCTCCTGACGGTGCCGACAGCGCTCGCACTGACGCGCGCGGAGCTCGCGGTGCCGCTGCTCGCGGGCGTGTACGCGACCGCCGCGGTGCTCAACCTGCTGTCGTGGAAGCACGCGCGCGAGTTCGTCAACAAGCACTGCCGCAAGGAGAAGATGAGCCAGCTGCTCGAGCGCGAGCTGCCGTTCCTCACGTGCTTCCGCGCGCAGATCATGCACTCGACGTGCGTGCGCTTGGCCTGCGAGCCGGTTCTAAGAGGACGAGGACACCACGCGCTCACACGACGACGACCTGGTGGACTGCGGCAGGTGCTTCGCGATCCTCGCGGTGGACTTCACCGTGTTCCCGCGGCGGTTCGCCAAGACCGAGTCGTTCGGCTTCAGCGTCGTACGTGCCGACGCGTCGACGGCGTCGCGCTGCGGCTTCCTGGCGACTGACTGGACGCGGTGCTCGTACAGATGGACATCGGTGTCGGCGCGTTCGTCGTGTCGTCTGCGATCGTCTCGTCCTACGCCCGCGAGGCTCGTCCGTCGGCGGATGCGAGCAAGCGGTGCGGACGCGCTCCCTCCGCTTGATGCAACGCCACTGGTGCACACGAGCGACACGGCGGCTGACTGCTGACACTCACACGCGAGCAGCGTTCCGGTTCGCCAGCCGCCTCGCAGCCTCGCCCAGAGAGCATACGCGTTCCTGCGGCCGATCGTGCTCGTCGCGATCCTCGGGACTGCGCGCTTCTTGGCCGTCAAGGGCGTCAAGTACCAGGTGCGAGGCGTCTGCTTGCTTGGCTCTCGGACCGACGCGCTCTGCAAGAAGAGCGGAACTCACGGGGCGACCTGGCGACGCACGCAGGAGCACGTGACCGAGTACGGCGTGCACTGGAACTTCTACTTCACGCTCGCGGGCGTCTACCTGGTCTACTCGTTCCTGCAGCTGCTCGGCAGCGCGGCGACGAGTCCGGTGGCTGCGCTTGTGATGATCGCAGGTGCGCGCTGCTCGGTCTGGAGACTCGAGAACGCCGTTCTGACATCGAAGCTGCGACCTGCACACGCTTGCGTGACGCAGTCTACCAGGTGTACCTGACGCAGCACGGGGGCGAAGACTTCATCCTGAACGCGCCGCGAGACACGCTCTTCAGCCAGAACCGCGAAGGCGTCCTGAGTCTTGCGGGTACGTACTCTGAACAGGATGAACGGAGTGGATTCGTGGCACGCTACCCACGAGTCCTCACACACACAACGTTGCGCTTCGACTGCAGGATACACGGCGCTGTACCTGCTCGCGGTGTTCACGGGCCAGGTGATCTTCGGCTACATGGACAGCAACGGCGGCAAGGCGATGCGCAACATGCGCTGGCTCGTGCTCTCGCTCGCGGCCGTCACGCTCATTCTCGTGGTCGCGACGTTCGTCTCCGTCCGCCTCATCGCTCGCCCCTCGCGCCGCATGGTGCGATCGCAATGAAGCTGCGCACAGTCGGCGTGCGCAGAGTGTGCCGATGACTGACGTGTTCGCTGTGTTCCTCGACAGGTGAACCTGCCGTACGTGCTATGGGTGATGGCGCAGTCGCTCTTCCTGCTCGGGGTGTACTGCGCCATCCAAGTCGTGTGGTGCGTGCTCGCAGCGTCCTGCGTGGTCGTTGCGGAGGGCACTCGCTGACTTCTCGGCCTGCTGAACACTTCTTAGTATGCTGCCGCGCACGCCGCTGCTGTTCAAGGGCATGAGCCGGAACCAGTTGTTCGTCTTCATCCTGGTACGTGCGGACGTTGCGCTTAAGTTCAGCTGGCAGACCGATTGCTGCGGTGGATCAGCATGTGAGCTCATCCGTCTCGTGGTCGATCGGCGGCAGGCGAACCTGCTGACTGGGGCGACGAACCTGAGCATGCGCACGATCGAAGCGAGTCCGCTCGCGGCGACGTGCGTGCTCGGCGCGTACATGCTGGCGGTGTCGGTGGTCGCGACGGTGCTCGAGGTCCTCGGCGTGCGCATCAAGTTGTGAGCGCTGGTGTAGCCATTACGTCGGGAAGATCTCGGACGTAGTCGGATCGACAGAGTAGTTTTCGATCTTTCCTTCGATACTAAATATGCTATGTTGCAGTGCCGCTTGTTTTTGCTCCACAGAAAATGACCGGTGATCCTCACATGGCTCCCTCCACATACACTATCCAAGTCTAAAACATGGTCGTCGGGCCGAAAAGGTTGGTCGGGCGTCATTCGCGTCGCCTGCCGATGTCATCACTTCACCACTCTTCGATCCGCGGCCAAGAAGCCTCGAGCACCCGCGGAATCCGAACGAAGCAGCCGCTCGAGCTCCTCCCGAACGAACGCCCAGCCGATGGCTCCGATCGTCGCGACTGAAGGTGCGTCTGGTGGTGATGCACTCGTGTGGAGGGAAAAGCGCTCGCCTCGTCCTGCGCCGCCGCCTCGCATTCCGGAGGCGGTGATGGCTTCAAAGCGAGAGAAATGGGTGGACGCGAGGGTCTCACGCCCGAAATGTGCTGAACAGGCGCGGAACTGCGCGAGCGCAAGAGCGCGGCGGTGGCGACGAGCCGCAAGCCGGCGGCGGAAGGCGGCGCCAAGAACGAGTTCACGTGGCAGGAGGTGGCCGCGCACAACACGGGCGCGAGCGCGTGGGTGATCATCCGCGGCGAGGTGTACGACGTGACCGAGTGGGCGGACAAGCACCCGGGCGGCCGCGAGCTCATCCTGCTGCACTCGGGGCGCGAGTGCACGGACACGTTCGACTCGTACCACCCGTTCTCGAACCGCGCGGACAAGATCCTCGCCAAGTACAAGATCGGCCGGCTCGTGGGCGGCAACGAGTTCCCGGTCTTCAAGCCGGACTCGGGCTTCTACAAGGAGTGCGCGCAGCGCGTGGGTGAGTACTTCACCGCCAACAACCTCGACTCGAAGGCGGCGTTCGCGGGCCTCTGGCGCATGGTGTTCGTCTTCGCGGTCGCGGCGCTCGCGTACATGGGCATGAACCTGCTCCTGCCGGGCAGCGTGCTGGCGCAGTACGCCTGGGGCGTCGTCTTCGGCGTCTTCCAGGCGCTGCCGCTGCTCCACGTGATGCACGACTCGTCGCACGCGGCGTGCTCGAGCAGCCCGGCGATGTGGCAGATCATCGGCCGCGGCGCCATGGACTGGTTCGCGGGCGGCAGCATGGTCTCGTGGCTCAACCAGCACGTGGTGGGCCACCACATCTACACGAACGTGGCTGGCGCGGACCCGGACCTCCCGGTGAACTTCGAGAGCGACGTGCGCCGCATCGTGCACCGCCAGGTTCGTTACGTCTCGGGGAAATGTCAGGTAGTTCGTTCGCTGCATGTGACGCTGACGCGTGCTGTGTGCGTGATGCTCTGAAGGTGCTGCTGCCGATCTACAAGTTCCAGCACATCTACCTGCCGCCGCTGTACGGCGTGCTCGGGCTCAAGTTCCGCATCCAGGACGTGTTCGAGACGTTCGTCGCGCTCACGAACGGCCCGGTGCGCGTGAACCCGCACCCGGTGTCGGACTGGGTGCAGATGATCCTGGCCAAGTCGTTCTGGGCGTTCTACCGCATCTACATCCCGCTCGTATGGCTCGCGGTCCCGCCGTCGACGTTCTGGGGCGTGTTCCTCCTCGCCGAGTTCGTCACGGGTTGGTACCTCGCGTTCAACTTCCAGGTGAGCCACGTCTCGACCGAGTGCGAGTACCCGTGCGGCGAGGCGCCGTCGGCCGAGGTCGGCGACGAGTGGGCCATCTCGCAGGTCAAGTCGTCGGTGGACTACGCGCACGACTCGGCGGTCATGGCGTTCCTGTGCGGCGCGCTCAACTACCAAGTCACGCACCACCTCTTCCCGGGCGTCTCGCAGTACCACTACCCCGCGATCGCGCCCATCATCCGCGACGTGTGCAAGAAGTACGGCATCAAGTACACGGTGCTGCCGTCGTTCTCGGAGGCGCTCCTGGCGCACTTCCGCCACCTCAAGCAGATGGGTGCGCTCGGCAAGCCCGTGGAGCTCCACATGGGCTAAGCTCGCAAGCGTCTTCGTCCGTCCGTCACCGCCAGCAGCTCGCAGTTCGCAGTTCGAACCTTCGCGGTTCGTATACCGCGTCCGGAAGATCGCGGCCTGAGACTGCTGGGCAGATCGGATCCCGTTGCGTCTCCTCCTCCTTCGTCGCCCGCGCGCCGCGTCCTCTCGTCTTCGATCGAGGGAATGCGGCGAGTTGGCTGTTCGTGAAGAAGCAGCAGCGTCGTCGTCGTCGTCTACCGTCCTCCGTCGTTCAAGAAACGTCGGCGATCGGATGTTCGACGCCGTCCGCAGTTCCCATGAGCAGCTCACGACGCCAGCTGACAGAATACACGGTGCCATTCTCCTGTGTAACTCGGTTGTGAGCTGCTTCGGTGCCTTTCACACCGATACTGTTTCTCTGAGCTCGTTCTGCGCAACTCGGTATTTCAATCTGCTCAAAACGCCGTTTTTCACACTCGGTTCTGAGCAAGGTTCCGGAAAACCCCACTTTTCGAAATCGCTGAGGGTTTGAAGACAGTCATGGGTGGATGGAAAATAGGGTTCAATCAGACCTAAACCCACTTTAAAAAATAGACTTGATTTTTGTATTTCGGAAAAAAGAATTCGGCAAAAATCTGCTTTTTTTTTTACTCACCAAATTCCCTAAATTGACGGACCTAATGACCCAAAAAGACGGAGCGAAGGGACGAAAAAAACAGATGGCGATGACCCACACCCAAGCGACCGGCTCGACACTGACCCACATCCAGGTTTGAAAGTATCAAGGGGTGACCCAAGCCGCTCATTTAACACTTTTAAAACGAGCCGAGCCATTCCGAGCCGGAATTCTGAGGACTGCATTTTTTTTAAATTTGGAGCGTCAGGGCGTCGTAATGTCCTCGAGACGACGGCGTTCGCTCTGTCACGAAGCTCAAGTCTATTTTAATGTCGAGTAAGTGCAATACAAAACATTAATCCCATTTATCCGTGGGCTGAAGGAGTCGGGGCGGGTGGGTGGAGTTTTCAGGTTTAAACCACTCGCATTTATCCCCGCTGGGAACCCTAGTTCCGAGTGTCGGCAGCAGCACAGCAAGCAGCATGGACGACAGCCGCGTGCACTTCTCGGACGCCGGCGACCCGTGGAGCTCATCACGCCACGTGGCCGTGCTGCAGTCGCTCGACGCTGTGGAGCAGGTGCGTCGCCGTCTTTTCCGCGTCGCAGAGTCACACAAGCTCGTCCTCACCGGCGCTTCTCCTCTTCCGACCTCCCGACCCTCGTGACAGAAACTGGTGGCGGCGCTGCGCACGGCGGCCGCCGCCATGAACCACGTGGCGCCGCGCGTGTCGGCGGACGAGAGCGCGTCGGCGGCGTTCAGCCGTGCGTCCACCGAGTTCCTGCAGCTCGTGCGCGAGATCCACGCCGAGCTGGCAGCGCACATCCACCTGGTGGCCGACTACCGCACCTTCGGCCGCAGCACGTACGGCGCCGAGAAGGACTTTGCGCTCAGCCGCGAGAAGGTGGCCGTCGTGTCCGAGCAGCTGCGCAGCCTCTCGCGCTTCCTCGAGGAGCGCGTGCTACCCGAGGACAACTGACGCTCGCAATGCATTCGCCTAATACGCACACGTCGCGTCCTCTCTCGCTCTCCCGCTCACTCTCTTAGGACTGGATGCTGATGTTGCCTGTCGAACCGGCCAGCGAGCTTCGGAACCGCAGGAAGTGGCGCTGCAGCCCAACGCGCAGCTGCTGCTCGCGCTGCGCGTCCATGGCGTCGCCGTACAGGTCCAGCTCGTCGCTCGCCGGGTCGAAGCTGTGCGGGGCGGCGCGCATCTGCAGCTCCGGCACAAAGTCCCGCACGGCGGTCTCGACCTCGAGCTCCAGCTGGCGCAGCTCGTTGTCGATGGCGTCCTCGTCGTCGTCAGCGAACGACGGGTGGGGGCTCGCAGGAGGCAGCTCGACGGGGCGACGCCACCCGTTCTGGTAGAACTGGAGCGTCAGCAGCCTCTGGTGGTCCACACTCTGCAGCAGCGACCGCGCGAGGTGCTCGGGATCGGAAGACTTCCACGCCAGCAGCTTCTTCTCCGGGAACGAGAAGAGCTGCGCCAAGTGCGCGGCTGCAGCCTGCCGAGAAGCAACAGCGTTGTTATTGGTCATCCACCCAAGACGACGACGATGGTGACGACGCCAGCGAGGCACTCGACATACCCGCGCGAACGTCGTGAGCAGGTAGTGGATTGCGATCGCGGCCGCGTACCACTTGAGCGACTGCGGACGCTCGACGACGACAGCGAACGACAGCGGCACGAGTATTTCGAGCTCTGTCACCTGCGAGAGAAGGAAGGCGGCGAGTCAGCGTGCAGCCCCGACTCGGTGGCATCTGGTGAGCGAGCGCGCACCAAGATCGGCACGATCGCCGGCGTGGAGTTCATGAGCGTGCTGGCGGACTGCGCTGCGCGCACGAACTGCGAGCGCATGTGCGAGAAGGTCTCGTACTCGCGCGAGGACTTCACCGAAGCGAACCGCTCGTCCGTGCTGCGAGCAGACCCGCGTCAGTCAGTGAACGAGCAGAGGGACATACAACGCTCGAACACGTGGACGCACAGCTCGGATGCCAGCACGGAGACCCGGATCCAGTCCACCATCACCTTGCAGATCCCGCTCTGAAACGCAGTGCAGCACGCACATCAGCACTTCGAAGGCAGTTCCTATCACAGAGCACAACCTCCAACAGACCTGCAGGTGCCCGCACTGCAGCAGCGAGTGCACCAGCTCGAGTCCTTCGTGCTGCAACCGAATGTCGCCCGACTGAAGGATCTCAACCGCGAGCGAGACGATCTCGACCTCCTTCGCTCGCTGGTACGTCCGGTTCAAGTAGAACGAGTCGGGCGTGACGACTTGTCGCAGGATCTGTTAACGAGCACCGCAACGTCGTCAACAACCGAGCTCGAATCCATCGAGATGGTCGGCAGCATTCACCACCGCATCACCTGAGCACCAAACACGCGCAGCTCGTTCTCCGAGTGTGTGAGCATGAACTCGATCGCTCGGTGTGCCTGCTCGACGCTCGTCGGGTTGCCGACGATCTGCTCCAAGAGCGTGTCGCGACACGCTTCCCACAGCGGCGACATCATGTTCGTGCAGCGCTCCGAGCTCGCAAGAGCGCCGCGAATGATCGCGAGCTCACCGTCGCAAGAACTGATCTCCTCCTTGTGAGCTCTTCCCCGCTGCGAGATGCGCAAGAGGATGTCGAGCACGACCAGCCGATCTTCGTCGCTCGCTGCTCCGCCTTCTGTGGTGCCCGAGGCTTCGACTTGCAGCACTTCGATGAGCATTGCCAACCCGTTCGCCTGCTGGAACTCGCGGTAGTATACGTGCACATTCGCCGACGCGAGGAAGATCTGGATGCACGCGAGTTGCTCCGAAAGCGCGAAGAAGCGCTTGAAATTGCTTGATAGCGGTGCCACCGCCGTCGTCTTGTGCATCCACACGAGCACGCGAGCGAAGAAGAGCGAGACATCGGCGCCATACTCACTCTCGAGCTCGCCGCTGAATGGAGCGAGCTGGAAGCGGCACCGGAACCACGTGAGCAGCTTCTTTCGCCTGCTCTTGGAGGCTTCGAAGACATACGGTGTGTGATGTCGTCACGATGCAGTCGCAGTCAACGAGACGCGCGGCGCACCTTCATCCCAGTCTCGGAGCAGCGAGGTCGCCATCGAGAGGTTTGTCGGCACAGATCAACAGTCATTCTATTGAACGCAAATATAAATAGCTCCATCCAACCTCGCTAGAACGACTTGCGGGTCGTAGTAATGAGGCAAATATGACCCACTGTTGCTAGCGAGTGGATGCGACTCAGCTGCGGACGATCGCGATGATGCTGTCACGCTCGCTTCCGGATCGTGCATCTGCTCTGCGTGACGCTCAGCACAGCAACGCAGTTGCTCCTCTTGATCGCTACAGTGTGTTGTACCAGTACTTCGTGTTCTATGCCAGCACGACGGCATCGATCACCAGAATGAAGGCGCCTGTGTGCGCAGGAGTGTGTCGGTGCAGCAGCAACACCTCTAACCTCGCTTTCACGCGCGTCGAGGCACGTACACGCCACCTGCTCTGGAGACCCAGGCTTCCGGCTCGGGCTTGTAGAACGGGTCCGCGTCGCGCACGGGGCTGGGGCTGCGCTCCTCGAACGCGTCGTGCGTCCAGCGCTCGTTTGGTGCTGCGCGTCGGCGCGTCCACCCGCTGTCTCCTCTCCCAGCGCTTCGGCTTCGACTTCGTCGGACGCGGGGACTTCGTGAGCGCGAGCGAGACCTGCTGACTCGACGATGTTGACGAGAACGGCTGCTGCTGCGAGACCGACTTCTGCTCTTGCTGCTGCTGCGGCGGCGTCTCCCTCTCTCCCGACTACGTGAGCGGCTCGTACTTCTGCTCTTGCGGTACCGCGGTCGTCGCTCTCGCGCGCGCTCGTGGCGGCTCTCGTCCAGCTGTCCACACACACCACACACAGGCGCCGTCAGCGACACGTTGGCACCCGACAGTCGACGAGGCGCGAACCTGCGGGCGGAAGGGGTCCGCGGGCGGCGGCGTCCCCGTGAGGCGGCCGCGGGGTTCGCTGACCGACCGCCTCCTCCTGCTTCTGTTTCTGCTGCTGTTGCTTCTGCTCCGCTTGCTTCTCTTCTCCTCCTTCCTCTTCTTGCTGCTGCTGCCCTTCGACTTCTCGCGTGGATTGTCGGCCGCCACGGGAACGTCGCGGCCAAACTCGTCTTTGCGTAGCTTCATGCGTCGCGGCACCGCCGGTGCTGAGACGGGAGCGGCGGTCGAAGAGGAGGCCGACGAGGGCGCGGGCTCGCTCGCAGGCGCGTCTTCGCTGGCGGGGGCGACAAGCTCGCCGCTGAAAGAGAGAGCAGAGAATCGTGCAATAGCATCGAGCGTTAGCAGCAGCAGCAGAGCTGCAGGGAACTGCACGCGCGACGCACCGCCAGTTCCGCAGCCCCGACATGGTCTCCTTGGCACGTTCAGGCTGCGTACAAAAGTCGCGATCAAAAATCTGTGTGGGTGCACCGAAAATACTCTAGATTTAGGCACATTGCTTCTGTGAGGGAGGTTGATAGAAATCGCGCACAGGACGAACTCTGTACACCGATCTAGAACTTCAATAATTAAGGTGACGACCTAATTTATTGAAAATATGCCTAATATTACCATCGATAGGTGGGTCGAATCGTTAGTTTTAGGATATTTGCATCGAAGCGCTTGAAATTTGTAAACTACAGACGCACTTTAAAATACCGGTCACTGTAAAATAAAAATCCCTTCCAAAACGATAAGTGTCACATTCTTCTGTCATAAATGATTGATTGAATATAACAGTTTGTCGGTTCATTGATGAAATAGCCACTGACGTCAGTGTGTAGAGTTATAAGATTTTCCAGTACGCTTCGGATGATACAGCCAGACAAGTGACGTCTGATGAGAGCGTATGTTCTATGATCGTGGCTGACGCCTTACGCGAGTCACCCGAGCATCACAGGTAGTACAAATGTGTATTTACTCTGTAAACGACTATTACACTTCTACACATTCAAACTCAATTATTCTGCAAGTAGACATAGATACGTTCACTCATTACAAATTTGACCAATTGATAATTTTGATGGAACTGTGTCAAGGCGGAACTCCTCACAATTTATTTTTTAATCAACATGTTTCGCGACCGGTATTTTGAAGGATGTCTGTATCCGGGGTAGGGTATAGTGGTGGTGACATTCGGACAATGTACCGTTTATGTACACATTTTTTTGTGCACAATACTGGCGGAAAAAGAGTAGTGATGAAACTGAGGGAGCGTAGTCGAAGCAGACATGCCAGGCTGTCATATCGAGCGAAGCGAGCGGCGCCCAGCCTGATATGCGTAGGCTGGCCCAGCGACCGCGGTATACTGAACGGAGAACGCAACACTACCTCGAACGTGCTTTGAGATCCTTCCGAGCATGGAGGCCAGGGAGGGCTGGTCACTATAAATAGCATCCGTATAAGAATGTGTATACTGACAGCCAAGTTGTTCAGATATATCCGGACAGGTCATATTTCATCCAATCATTGCAACTTCACACTATTAACCGGCCAATCGGATTGCGTGCAATACCGTTTTCTGCCAATATGTTTTTGATACCTGTGTTGGAATCGTTCCAACAATTCCAACAATATTGTTGTTGGAATATTTTTAAAATATTATACTGGTCATAAAAAAATCAAGTATATTTCATTGCTCTAGAAATACCGACAAGATGCCAACACTGCCGACGGGTCTGCAGTGTTGGGCCAGATTACAACAGCGTGCACCATGAGCACGAAGGCACTCGAGCCGGCGAGTACGCAGAAGGCGAGAGCCACTGCGATCACCTCGTTCGTGAGGTACATGAACAGCGAGCAGCTAGCGATTGAAAGCGTGTATGACAAAATTCGCCTCGATACTAGTGGGGCAGTGCTCGTAGCTGTGATGGACCAATACGTTCTGCATCTAGTCTTTAGAGATGGCGAGAACGGATAGCGGCTGCTGAAGAGCACGGTCTCCGCGTACTTCGGCCACGTGAGGACGTGGCTGCTGTCTGCTCACTCTGGCTTGCGGTGGGCAACTGAGAGCGAGCTGGCCAAAATCGGGCGGAGGGTGGACAAGTACATTCGAAAGCGCGAGACGAACGCCGGCACCTACGTCAAGAAAGCTCCAGCGTGCACAAGAGCGATCTCGTTGCACTCATCTCAACTATTTACCAGCACGCTACAACCTCGAACGACTACGGCGACGCAGCTGCGCTGAGTTTGATGTGGTACTTGTTTGGGCGGAGCACCGATACAACGCTGCACAAGTCGAAGATCCTGATGTGTTCGGGCGGCGCGCTGTGTGTGGCTCTTGGCCGCCTGAAGACCGTGCTCTGTCAAGGGCTCTCGCTTTTTCACGGGCGAGGGACGTGCATGGAATGCCCTCTGCACGCACTAGCTGTGTGGACGATCATGCAACCTACGCCTTCTACTCGGGTTCTCGACTACCTCCATTCCACTTCTCGTGAGGGGGACGAGACGATCGAGGAGGTGTCTCTGACAGAGGCGATCGAGTCCGTAGTGACTCCAGCGATCACCGGCAAGAGCGACTGCGAAGATGATGGTGATGGTGATGGCGCGCAAGACCCGTTGACCAGGGGTTCGGCTGGGAAAGCGAAGCGCAAGTCGAATCCTGGTGTGCACGCGTACGTCAGCAGACTTCTCCAAAAGCTCTCAAAGCTGTGCACCAACGAGCAGCTGACGCAAGGACTCACCTCTCACTCGTTCCGGCGTGGCGCGGCGCAGTTCGCGAACTCGTCGTCGGAGCTGCGAACTAACTGGATTCTCGATCGCGGAGGCTGGCAGACTGCTTCGACCAACAAAGGCTACGGCTACTTTATGAACACATCACAAGAGGATGAGCGAGTGAGCAAGGTGTTGAGCGGGTGGTCTCCTGATGATCAAGTCGGCGCACTTGATCTCCAAGCGCTGTCGCCTTCGGCCTTCACGCTTGCCCGCCAGCTGCAAGGGAAGCCCTTCGCGAAATCGATCGGATTTGGAGACGGCGCCCGCAACTTGGACGCGCACGTGCTCGACACGCTCACTGCGGTCACTCTCGTTCACTTTGAAGAAATGAAGTCGGTCTGTAACAGCATCACAAGCACGCCGTACATTAAGAGAGTGCTGTTAGCAGCGGCTGCGATTGGTGTCAGCGAGCTTGAGCTTTGCGAGTGGGGACTTACCATCAATGTGACGGTCTCGATGCAGCCGTCAGCAAAGCGTCCGCGGGACGACAGCGACCACAGCGAGCTCGTTGCTGTGATGAAGAAGCAGGCGACGTTCATTGAGTCACTGGTGCATGCGGTCGTCGACACACGAGCGGAGTTGGCAGTCGTACAAGCTTGCGTCGACGTCATTGAGAGACCTGTCAGAGGAGTTGAGGCGAATGTCAGTGATCTCGCTGCAGAACACCCACCCGCGGACGAGGAGGCTTTCCAGCAGTGGCATCGGACGCACCAGCGAAGCGGTGCAAGAGCAGGAGCATGTTACCGACCGAGGCGTGGTACATGTTCAACACAGCGGAAGCGCACACGCAGTCCGTCAACACTGCAGTCAGCAGGTTCAAGCTCTTTGAGGTCCGTGCGATCGTGACGTACCTTCAGCTCTTCCTAGCCGACGGATATCGGATCGACCGACCTCTTCGCGCTTCCGTGATGATGTGCTGGAGCCCGGCGTGATCGCCGCCAAACGATCGTTCCTGGATGACAATGGGGTAACAGCAAAGTCAGCCGGTACGATCCGCAAGGCGATGAAGCAACTGCAGGCAGACGGCAAACTCGACACGTTCACAGCAGTACGAACGGCGTCGATCTCGTCTGGGCTGATAGTTGATCCTGTCGCCGCGGACGGAGCTCGAGAGCGAGGTGCCACCGAGATCTGACCACACAAGCAAGTACACATACAACGTCAAAAATTCAGCGACATTGCTCCTCGAGCCGCCTATCTCGTTCTCACCTGCGCGTGTGTCCTCCCCTGCGAGCTGGTCGTCACCGCGCGGCGGGGGAGATACCGCTCGACGTGCTCCTGCGCGAGGTCTGCTTTTGATCGGGTTTGTGTGTTCGCCTGGATTTCGTTGAGGTATTCAAAATTGCAGTTGTTGGAATGCAGTTGGATGGGTTTTGGGCTGTTGATATTTTGGCGGTATGGTCGAAAACGATTCTTTCCGACAATAATTGGAGAAGGGGTGGCAAGAAGAGATGATTCTGGTTGGTGTTGCGTACTCCGCTCGGTAAACGGGGCCGCTAGGCCCGCCTACGCACATCACGGGGCCTCGCCCCCTCTCCTCTCACTGCGCTCGCTTGGGGGTGTCGCCTGCGGCGGCTGGCCCACGCCGTGACTGCTTCGTCGACGCGACCTCCGTTTTTCACTCTATTCACAACAGCCGCAACAGCGCGTGAGTCCCAAAAGCGCCGACCCGCCCTTAGGAAGAGAAGCGACTGAGGATGCATTGGCAGAAGAGAGTGCCGATGTCGCCCGAATTCCGTCTTCGCCCGACTGAAGAATCGCTTTACCAAATTTGAGGTTGTCGGAATGAGAGGGAGGTGATCGTAGTGTGGCGAGCTCAGTCGCGCACGCTTTTTGTCGTGGAGAACTCGCTACGCAAACCCGAGTGTGTCGTTAGGAAGCACTCCAGCCATATGTATCTACATATGAAGGCAACTCCTTGGTAGAATCGATTTGTATTCAACTGCTGTGGCTTTAATCATCAATCTCTGTAAAAAGGGTACCTTTCCTTATACGCATGTCTCCCTCCGGATTGCGAACAACTATCGCCGATACGTGCGCTTAAGTTCTCTCATCATGCCGAGGCGACACGATCTCCCCCCTCACTCCAGACTCGTCGATCTCCATGTCGTTGGCGTATGGAGTGTCGATGTTGATGTCGCAGGGATGTCACGTCCGCGCTGATCCAGTGGATCTTCGTCGTCGCCGTCGTTGACTAGAGTTGGGTGTGCGCAGGTCGAGTCATTCGCTGTCGCGCAGCGGCTCGATGATCGAGCGGAACTCGAGCGTGTCCACGGTCGTGCTCGCGAGCAGCGGCGTGTACAGGAAGTGCTACACCAGTTGCGCCAGTCGCGGCGTCAGTGCGAGAAATGCGAGAGGACTGCGAGAGAACAGCACCCGCCAGCAGCTTACGTATGCGGTTGATGTTGCTAACTATTCCGGTCCTTTATGGATTGGGCTGGTGCTTGGAAGGTGGGTGTTTGATTTAGCTTACTAAAGTTTGGTGCTCTACAAGAGAAGGTATTGGACTTTTCTGAGATTGATCGAGATGAGACAAATATCTTTTAGATAGTAATTTGGTAAATTTTAGTGTACTTGAAATATATATTACCCCCTCAAAACGTTGATTCTAAATAATTTATTTCATCTTATAAGACCTGTGTAAAATAAAAATCTCGAATTATGCCAAAATATTAGCCTCGCAAGGCATATTTTATACGGCTGGCTAATCAGTTTTATGAGAAGCGTTGCTAAAATTCTTTTCAACCGTTTGGGCGATCGACTTGCTCTTTGGATCTGAAAACACGCGTGCGCACTAACACGACGAGAGACTATTGTTTGGTGTAACTTGCTGTGAAATCGAGGCAAGACCGCCGGAGTTATAGAAAAGCGCATAAGGGCGTCCTCAAAATGACACCCTTCTTACAAAGATTGATGATTAACACTTTGCATAAATGTATGCTTCAAAAAGCACCTAAAAAGGAAAAAATTACCTTCCAAGATCAATTTAAGGGCTGATTTTTGTTGTTCTCAAAAGGACCATCAAATATGACATGTCCAACTTCAATATATAGTGACGACAGTTGTCACCATATATAGATGGTGGACATGGCCTGTTGTTTTAACCATTTGTGCCTGCGACGAGTAGCCACGAAAATCAGCGGCAAACCACCGCCGCAGGGGGTGTTCACATGAGCGCCATACTCCAGCACTGTTTGAATGTCAGAATCGCGTCCGGAGAAAGTCCACTGACGAACTGAAGCGCCGTCTTGCCTTTCATGTTTATTTCATTCAAGTATGTTACGTGCGCCAGGAGAGGAGTAGAATGCGCATGATGTCATGTCACTTTGCCCCTATGACGCCTGAGCTGATGCAGTGCAGTGGTGTGGTCTGGTGAAATTTCGAGCATTCACATCCGTACCTTTCTGTATCTGCTCCTCCTCAATCTCCTCAGTCGAGCACTCGACAGCAATGTGCCATGATGTCTTATCACCCCTAGGATCGGCTAACTTGACGTTCACATCGCGCACCAGCAACTCCTGGACCCCACCATCTCAATCTACTTCATGCTTGTGTAGTGACTGAGCTCCTCACATCCCAGCAGTAAACCCCGCAGAACTATTTTGGTCGGATGTTATTCGGAAACCACCTGCAACCGCTAGGCAACAGCTCGGCGACAGTTAAAGCCTAGGAGAGATGAAGAACTACAGCGCAATGGCTGCACCCATGCCATGAATCACTACTCAACTTGCCGGCACGGCGCCAAGACACCACAAAGCATACTTTTGGTCAGCAAGGATTGTCACCAGCTGACGTCAAGCCGGAGGATGTCAGCGTTCCCGATGTCGTCGTAAGACAGCGACGTCGAGATGGTGCCTGCGTACATGGCATTGGAGCAGTTTGTTGCGCCGCGGCTGCGACATCGGAACCAAGTTGCGCTGAATCGCTGGACTATGGAGCGCGATCACTTCAAACCTCGGCTCAAGGAGCACTGTGCGTCGCCCAGCGAGTCGTACGACGTGATCACGGTGAGCGTCAAGGGTTGAATCGACGCGCACTTGCTTAACAGCCTCGCGGCCTACGTTCTCGGCAAGGAGTTGGACTCGCTGACCGACGCAGACGTCACCACGGAGATTTTCAGGAGGTGCCAAACCGTGAAGGAAGCCCACCTCTCAGATCTGAAGAATCTGTTCGCAGAGAGACTGGATGGCCATGAGCGAAGACGACGTTGAGGCTCGGGTGTTAAGGTACTTCTCGGATTTCAATGCTGCGGTGGTGGACAACGGCTTTTAGTTGGTTATGGGGCGCGAATGACGAAGCGATCATGATAGAGTAGCCGAATCGAAGAAAACGATGAAGTCCTGATCGAGATCCCAGCTCCCGCAGTGCTCAAGAAAGAGATCACTTGGCTCGTGCCGCTAGAGTACCGGCGTGTCGCGCATGTCTTCGTCGTCAAGACATTTGCGGAATGCTGCAATGCTAGTAGTTGGCGATGAGTGGCTGCGACAGGCAGTAGTCAAGCTCAAACTTCAGTTGTGGTGAAATGTAAAAGGAAGTTGTTCGTTTTAGTCACCTTATGATGAACTACATGCTCGTTACAACAACCTCAAACCGTTTTGTTCAATTCGAGAACCAGTGACGATTCAAAGTGTTCAGTAGAAGGAAATTCAACAAAGTCACATGCTCTGGCAGCAGCAGATCCAAGACGACCAAGAGCCCCACTGGCTGCTTCGCGTACTGCTTGTCGTGCTCGGCCGTACAGCTGCGTTCCTCGTCGGTGCTGAATTCGTGGACGAGCGGACGGCGCTCGCAGCGCGCGTGCTCGTGACGAACGACGCGTACCGCGACCGGCTGCTGGTTCCGGAGATCGCGGACCTGGTGGCGCTGAGTGATGCGCTGCTGCTCACGCCGACACAGCGGCGCGCACTGTTCCGCTGTTTTCTGCACGTCGACTGCTGGCGGCGCGGTGGCATCTCGCGTGCCGAGCTGCTGCGCTACTGCGACCTCCGCGCGACGCCGCTCAGCGCCTTCCTGCTGCCTGCGCCGACTGGCGGCGCCACGCACAGGGACGGTGTCCACAGCCAACGTTGGGACGTGCTGCAGTGGATCGCAGCCTGTTTCTCGATCTGCACGCTCGAGCTCGACGCGGTGCGCTTGTGAGAGTGGGAACATTAGTTGGTGAGAGATGGATGAGCTGACCAGCTAGCTATATGGTGCGCTATGCGTAGCTGGTGGTGACGGCAATCACAGCAGCGTGCAGCTCAATAGAGAGCAGGAGCGAAGACAATGACCCACCAGCGGCGGAGGTGCAGCCATCATATGATGCGACAGAGAGATCGCAGAGTGCTGCAGCAAGATCGAGCAGTGCAACGCCGTCGACGAGCGCTGTTTCTGCTGCGCCGCTGGAACGCACTCTCTGCGACGAGATCGAGCGCTGCTTCGCGTTCTTCATCGGCGTTCTCGGACCCCACGAGCTCCACCTCCAGCAGCTACTGTGCGCGTTCTACAGCACTTCAGGATCAAGTCGAACGCCCACGATGGGCAGACTGGACTTCCACCAAGCGCACGCAGTCAACAGCGTTCTCGACATCGCCAAGCTCTTTCCAGGTACTCACGCGCGCTGCCACCACGCGCTCGTTGAATCTGCTGTTGGCACTTGCTCACCCGCCTGCTTAGTGCTCGTGTTCCCGTGCGTGTGGATCCAGAAGGTGCTGCAGCGACGCATACTCGGCCCAAGCACGTGGATGTGCATGCAGCGGCGACGGCGTGAGCTCCAAGCGGTGGGGATGCGAGGTACGTTCGTGTCCTTCTCGGACATCATCACGGCTGCGCAAGTCCGTGTGCATCACAAGCAGCACCAAAGCAAAAAGAGTGGACTCAAGCAACTGCGCGCCACACTGTCGTCGTGGCTCGAACACACGTGGCGATGGCATCGCGGCTTTCCAGCCAAGCACGAAACAGTGTTACTGCGTGCGGCGAAGGAATCGGCGAGTTCGGAGTCGAGGCTGTCGTCAACGCCGAGGAAGGTCCTGCCGTCCATGTACGTACACGAATGGCTCCGACGTCTTAGTGCGAAATCGACAGCCTGCTGAACGACGCGTGTTGCGCTTCAGCGACACGGTGGATGAAGTAGTGGATGCTTGGTCAGATCCATTTCGACAAGACCATGGCAATGCGGCAGCATCTACATTGACGTCCGAGCTGGGCTTCGCGAACCTCGACGAGGCGTGGCGAGTGACAGCGAACCACGCGATCGCGACGCTGTGCATCGAAACGATGATGGCCCAACAGGCATCACCCGCCGATCGCTTATCGGCACGCGAGAGCTTTCTCAAAGCTGCGAGTGAGGTTGCAAGCGGAGAACTCTCGAGCGAGATGTGCGAGGCTGCTCACTGCAGGCTTGTGAACGAGTACGGGTACCAGTTCGCCAAGTTCCTCTTCGAGAAAAGCAGTCTGAGGGAGGCGAGTGCAGCGTCCACGCCGAGCGCCGAGGAGAAGCGCACGATGCGGCGGCAGGCAAGAGCCTGGAAGAGTCAACGCATTCAGGAAGATAAGCCAAGCTACTGGAAGCAGGTGCGCTGTCGTGCTCTGCTCCGAGCGTGCGTCTCGCACCGCTGATCGCGGTGTCATCTGGACCCTGTAGCTCTTCGATCCTGCGAGCAAGCACAAGTTCTACTACAACATCCGCACAGGCGAGTCGTGGTGGGAGAAGCCGGCGAACTTTGTCGACGCCGACAAGAAGAAGCCGAGGAGGAGGAGGGTCAAGGCGTCGTAGGAGGTGAACTGTAGGATGTCCGTTCCGTACAGACCAGTCGATCGTCAGCTTCTGACTTCGATCGATTGTACAACTAGGCTGTCAATGCACTCGAAAGCGGCGATGAGTGCGAAGCGGCGGCGTTGCGATGGATCCGAGCGCAGCGACCGCTTTCGACCTGCTCGACTACCTCGACGATCTCCCTCTCGAGGCTTCGCGTCTCAGCGACAGTGAGGACCTGACGCAGCAGCAGCAGCCTCAGGAAGCAGTCGAGGACGAACACTCCCATCGAGTAGACACTCTAGAAGACTCAGTCGAGTACATCGATGTCACAGCAGCCTGGACGGCGCGGTCGCCTGAGCGTCCGCTGTCAGGCGACAGTAGGAAGGACGAGCACTCCGAGAGCTCGAACCCGGAGCAGCAGCACGAGCCTGCGCATACAGCCGACGACACCGACAACATCGACACAACCGAACATCAGAACAAGCAAAGGCGTCAGCCTCTCTTGGGCAGCGACGTGCGAGAGCATCTCCGATGGCAGGTCGACTGGAGCAAGCTCCTCGTCTCGACGAACGGCACGCTCGAGAAGTTCCACCTGAACAAGTGGCGGGAGACCCTGAAGCTGGTGCGAGGAGCTGGCACAGTGTTACTGTGAGTGAAGCTGGACGGCTAACCACTCGGCCTGTGGTTGCAGCACAAGCTCATGGCAGCGCCGCGCTTCCACGCGATCCGCCTCGCAGGCGACGACCGCTCGCTCTTCGAGAGCTTCCACCGCGCGTTCCCGCACGAGATGGTCACCAAGGCGCGCTTCGTGAGCGTGCTGCGCAGCGTGTACAGCATCGACGACGGCGTGCGCCGGAAACTGCACCGTGAGGAGACCGAGCTGTGCCGCCACTTGGACAAGATGCAGTACGCGTTCGAGCTGTCGGCGGACGGCGTTGCGTGCGTCAACTGGCGCGTTCTGCTCGCAGGGCTGCGCATGTTCCACGAGCCGCTGCTCGGCGTGAGAGAGCACTTCACGTGGGCGTTCAGCGTGTACGCGTCCAGCGGGTTCCTCGAGCAGCCGACCGACAACGACGCGATCAACGCGAGCCAGGCGACGCTGATCCTGACGCACTTCCTACGCAGCCACTCGGCAACGCGGTTCGTCTCGGAGCGAGTGCGTCTCTGTGTGATAGCGAGTGCACGGCTGGCGTCTCCGAGGCTGAGAGCGAACTGACGGACGGCGTGCGATGTCTGCCAGATCAATCGAGCGATCGAGCTGCTGCCTGCCGGCTCCGGGAGCTCCTCGCGCATGACCTACCGGCGCTTCAAGGAGCTGCTGCAGCAGCCCCCGGTCAAGGCGCTCTTCGAGCGGGCGACGCCGCACACGAGCTGCTTCGACGAGCTCGCGAGCCCGCTCTACCGCGAGTTCGTGTTCAAGCACCGCAAGCGCGAGCACGACATCCGCACGATCAAGCGGCTGCGCTACTTGCACGCGACGCGCGCGCTGCGCAGCTGCTTCTTCGTCTGGACGCAGCTCGCGCAGGTCCGCAAGCGCACGCGAGCGCTCGTGGCCGAGAGCTGCGGGACGCTGGCGCGCGTGAAGCGCATGTGGGCGTTCTTCAAGCTCAAGAGCCACGCGATCGCGAGCATCGCGGCGATCGAGATCCAGCGCGCGTTCCGCGGGTTCCTCGGCCGGCGCGTCGGTGAGGACACGTGGCGCCTCGTGCAGGCTGCGATCAGGGTGCAAGGCGCCTTCCGGGTGCGCTCGCACTTCGCCAAGTTCCTGAAGGACCTGCGGCGGAAGAACCAGCTCGCAGTCCGCGTCCAGCGCGTGTACCGCGGCCGCCTCGGACGCGTCCGAGTGCGCCGGCGCGTGCTCGAGTTCTACTACGCCGAGATGGCGAAGCTGCAGCACGAGCGCGACGCGTTCCGCGAGTACGTGCGCAACGAGCTGGCGAAGCGCCTGCAGCGGTTCTTCCGCTCGCTCGTGCGCGAGAAGCGCGAGCGCCGGTTGCTGGAGGAGGCGTTCGCGCGCCGGAAGGCAGAGCAGGAGAGGGAGGAGAGCGCGCAGAACGCAGTGCGCGCCGCGAAGCGGCACCGTCGCGACGTGACCGCGGCGTACGACAAGCTGCGTGAAGACGAGGAGTACCGGCGCAAGCGGAAGCAGATTGACGGCCTCGAGAAGCAGAAGGTGGTGCGTCTGCGGCGCCAGCGCCAGTGGGACGCGTTCAAGAAGGCTCGCGAGGACCGCAAGGAGCAGCTCAAGGTTCAGAGCGCAGAGGCGTACGAGCAGGTGAAGCGCGAGTGGGGAGTTAAGATCGCCGAGCGCGTGCAGAAGAAGAAGCGCTTCGTGACGCAGGTGCTGCAGCTCGAGGAGCCCGGCGAGTGGAAGGCGCTGCAGCAGAACCTCAAGCGGCTCGTCAAGGAGCGGAAGAAGGCGCTGCTGGCGAGGTACAAGAGCTCCGGCGTGGCGGTGCCGGACCGAGAGCTCGACGAGCGAGCTCAGCTGGAGATCGTCGAGGAGGAGGAGGCGAGCGAGCGCCAGCAGGTGCCGCTCTGCGTCCACGTGAGCTGGCGATCGAACGCCGCGGCGCTAACGAGGTGGCTGGTGCTCGGGAACGCAGGCGGAGGAAGACTGGGTCCGAGCCGAAGCCGAGTTCCTGAACAAGCTGGACGACGAGGAGGAGCAGCGCGTGGTGTGTCTCGCGGAGTCTGCAGCCGTCAGTTCGCTTTTCTGTGTGTGTGCTGAGCGATGGCGTCGTGTTCGCGTGCAGATGGCCGAGAACGCAGACGAGCGCGTGCGCCGCGAGAAGAGCGCCGTGCGCGTACAGAGCGCGTTTCGGATGTTCGCGGCCCGCCAGATCCTGCGGCAGGAGATCCACGCGCTGTTCGCGAAGGAGTTCGACGCAGAGCGGCAGGTCGCAGTCTACCGCAACACGCTCAGCGGCGCGCGGTCGCAGCGGAAGCCGTTCGGGCTCGGGAGCGACGACCTCGAGTACCCGGACCAGTGGTTCCTGCTCACGGACCCGGCGGTCGGCGAGAGCTTCTTCTACAACCCGCGGCGGATGCTGCAGAGCTGGGAGACACCCGACGCGTGCCGACTGTGCGGCTCGTGCGCCTCGAGCAGGTTCGCCGAGCTCTGGAACGCGAAGGACGACTTGTTCAGCTGCCAGCAGTGCTACCTGGCAGCAGCAGCGTCCAATGCTGCTTTGCAGGCGACCGACTTCTTCGCGTACGACGGCTCGCGTCCGAAGGGCGGGTACTGACGACGAGAGCGATTGCCTCGTTCCAGGTTGACGAGGTGGAGACGCGAGAAATCGGCCGAGGAAGAGAGTCTGCGCCCCTCAGCTTCTCTGCCGGTTTGCGGCCGGCGCTCCGACCCGCTGGCGGTCTCCACGCGCCGACCTGCCTGCAGCATTCCAGTGTCCCGGATCTCGACCACCACCTCCACCACCCTCCAACCTCTGCTACTGCACACTGGAGACTGTCCCGTCGCCACCTCGTTGAACAACGCGAACGAGACTTTTTTTGCTCTGGCCGATAGAGATTGCGATAGTGAAATAACCCAGAAAAGTATCTCCCTGCTTATTTCGCTCGCAAGTTCTTGGCTCACTTCGGCATCGCGAGCAGCTCCGGACAGGTCACCTCGAGCGGCGACCACGTCGTCCTTGCTCCTCCCTCTCTCGTCCTCCCTCAGGCGACGACCAGCACCTTCGCACGTCCGCACGTCCGCACTAGCAGCAGCATGACGGAGATCGTGGCCGGCGCCAAGTGCTACGTGCCGGACGAGCGCTTCGTGTGGCTGCCGGCGCAGGTCGTGCGCGCAGAGAAGAGCGCGGACCCGGAGCGGCCGGAGAAGACGCTCGTGCTCCGCGTCTTCGACGCCGACGCCGACGCGCGCGTGCTGGAGGAGGCGCGCGTGATGGACTTCAACGACCGCGACGTGAAGAAGCTCATGAAGAGCCTGCAGCTCGAGGCGCTGCCGTACCAGAACGAGAACCTCGGGCCGGCGGGCATCGACGACATGATCGCGCTCAACTACCTGCACGAGGCCGCGATCCTGTACAACGTCAAGACGCGCTTCCTGCGCCGCCTGCCGTACACGTACACGGGCGACATCTGCATCGCCGTGAACCCGTACCAGTGGCTGCCCGAGCTCTACGCGGACGACGTGCACGCGCAGTACCTGACCAAGAGCCGCGACGAGCTCCCGCCGCACGTGTACGCGACGTCGGTCGCGTCCTACAAGGACATGCGCCGCCACGAGATGAACCAGTCGATCCTCGTCTCGGGCGAGTCCGGCGCCGGCAAGACCGAGACGACCAAGATCCTCATGAACCACCTCGCGTCCATCGCCGGCGGGCTCAACGACACGACGATCAAGAAGATCATCGAGGTGAACCCGCTGCTCGAGTCCTTCGGCAACGCCAAGACCGTGCGCAACGACAACAGCTCGCGCTTCGGCAAGTTCACGCAGCTCCAGTTCGACGCCCACGGCACGCTCGTCGGCGCGCGGTGCCGCACGTACCTGCTCGAGAAGACGCGCGTGATCCAGCACGAGGCGCCGGAGCGCAACTACCACATCTTCTACCAGATCCTCGAGTCCGCGAGCGCCGCGAGCTACCTGCTCGACAACCGCCAGTCGTACCGCTACACGGGCGACAACACGGCGATGAAGATCGAGGGCGTGTCGGACGCCACGCACTTTGAGCGCACCAAGACGGCGCTGGGGCTCATTGGACTCGGCAGCGAGGAGCAGGAGGTGTTCTTCGGCGTGCTCGCGGGCATCCTGCACCTCGGAGAGGTCGACTTCCACGTCAAGAACGGCAACGACGAGGAGACGATGATCGCGCCGAACGACGCGGGGGCGGCGTCGGCGACGACGCTGCTCGGCGTGTCTGTGGGCGACCTGGAGACGGCGCTGTGCTCGCGCAAGATCGCGGTCTCGGGCGAGATCCTGACGACGCATCTCCGCAAGGAGCAGGCGGAGGAGTGTCGCGACGCACTCGCGAAGGCGATCTACTCGAACGTCTTCGACTGGCTCGTGGCGCTCATCAACACGTCGCTTGAGAACGACGAGCAGATGCGCAACCACGTGGGCATCCTCGACATCTTCGGCTTCGAGCACTTCAAGCACAACTCGTTCGAGCAGTTCTGCATCAACTACGCGAACGAGAAGCTGCAGCAGAAGTTCACGCAGGACGTGTTCAAGACCGTGCAGATCGAGTACGAGGCCGAAGGGATCCTGTGGAGCCACATCGACTTCGCGGACAACCAGGAGGTGATCGCGATCATCGAGGACCGGCTCGGCATCATCTCGCTCCTGAACGACGAGGTGATGCGGCCCAAGGGCAACGACGAGTCGCTCGTCTCGAAGCTTACGTCGATCCACAAGGAGGACAAGCACGTGATCGAGTTCCCGCGCACGTCGCGCACGCAGTTCACGATCAAGCACTACGCCGGAGCCGTGACGTACGAGTCGATCGGGTTCCTGGAGAAGCACAAGGACGCGCTGCTGCCGGACCTGTCGGACCTCATGCGCGGCTCGTCCAAGGCGTTCCTGAGCGGCATCTTCGCCGTCAAAGGCGCGAGCGCGGCGGAGCCAGCGGCGAAGCTGAGCCGCGGAGGCGGCGCCCGCAAGCCCCGCGCAGCCGGCGGACGCGCCGTCGGCGGCGCGCTCACGGTCGTGAACGTCGGCACGCAGTTCAAGGACAACCTGAACGAGCTCATGACGAGCATCCGGCAGACGAAGGTGCATTACGTGCGCTGCATCAAGCCGAACCAGAAGAAGAGCCCGCACGAGATGGACCAGCCGATGGTGGTCGCGCAGCTGCGGTGCGCGGGCGTGATCGAGGCGATCCGCATCTCCCGCGTCGCGTACCCGAACCGCTTGCTGCTGGAGGAGCTGCTCGAGAAGCTCTGGGTGTTCGACCGGCACAGGAAGAGCGAGCTCTCGCCCGCGGAGCGGTGCAAAGCTGTGATGGAGTTGATGGGCTTCGAGTCGCCGAGGCAGTACCAGATCGGCCGCACGCGCATCTACTTCCGCTTCGGGGTGCTCGAGGAGATGGAAGACAAGCGCGCCGAGCGCCTCGACACACAAGCGCGTCGCGTGCAGCACGTCATGCGCGGCTTCAGCCTCCGACTCAAGTACGTCCGCAAGCTGCGCGCGATCATCAAGCTCCAGGTGCGTTCCGTGTGTGCGGTGCGCGGACTGCTGGCCGTGTGTGGGTGTGCTCACGACAACGTGGCGTCTGTCGTCTGCTGTGCGTAGTCTGTGGCGCGCTGCGTGATCATGATGAACCGGTACAACTCGTTCAAGATCGCGCTGGTCGCTCTCCAGGCGCGCTGGCGCGGGTACCTCGGGCGGCACATCGCGTTCGCTGCGCGGCAGAACAAGAGCGCGATCACCATCCAGCGCCACGCGCGCGGTTTCGTCAAACGGTACGCAGCGGTGCTGCGTGCGTGTGGTGGCGGTGGTCTCACGCTGGGTGTCTCCGTCGAACAGGAAGCAGTTCAAGAGCGTCCGCAAGAGCGTGATGAAGCTCCAGTCGTTCGTGCGCATGAAGGTGCAGCGCCGGAAGTTCCAGGTGCTGCTGAAGGAGAAGAAGCTGCAGGACAACATGAACGTGCAGCTGCAGAACCTGCAGTCGCGTCTCCACGACGAGCAGCGGCGCAACGCGCAGCTGAAGAAGGAGCGCGACTCGGCCACGCGCGACAGCATCTTGTTCACGGAGAGCGAGGGCACCCGGTCGCGGGGCAAGTCGACGGCGCACGTCTGGATGGCGGACGCGGACGGGATGATCAGCCAGCTGAACGACGAGGCCACGCGCCTCCGCCGCGAGAACGAAGAGCAGCGCGACGTGAACTCCGCGCTGAAGAACGAGGTCGAGAAGCTCAAGAACGAGAAGGAGGTGCTCGCGGCGAACATGCACGTGAAGGTCCGGCAATACGAGGACATGGTACGCAGCCGAGGCGCGTGATGAGCGTTGGGCCTTGCAGCGTCTGGGGGCATGTGTGTCTGACGGAGCGGACTGGGCTGACAGGTGCGCGAGAAAGACAAGAAGCTCGCCGCGATGGAGAAGGAGCTGCGCAAGCTGCGCGAGCTCGCCGGCGTGTCGAGCGTGAACTCGGCGGAGAAGCAGCGGTCGGTCGGGAAGGACCGATCCAAGTCGATCTTCCGCACGCTCGGATCGAAGAAGGAGCTCGGGCACGGGTCGCGCGAGTCGTACGACTACGACCGCGGCTCGCACGCGGTGCAGTCGTCGCTCGCGCAAAAGTCGGCGGACACGGCGCAGTTCCTCAAGGCGTCGGCCCAGCGGATGACGCGCGCCAAGTTCTGGGGCAGCTTTGGGGACGACGAGTCCGAGCGCTTGTCGGCGGGCGACCTGAGCGACGGCGGCGGCGGCGGACGCAAGTCGCTGCTGCAGGGCGTCGGGGCTGCTGGCGTCGGCGCGATGACGACGCTGAAAGGCAAGATCACTGCGGTGAAAGGCAAGTACTACGGCGACGGCGGCCCGGACCCGCTCGGGCGGCCGGGCGGCGCGGACAACGTCCAGGCGTTCAACCTGGACGCGATGCCGGAAGCCCCGCTGCCGCCGGGGTGGGAGGCGCGGCTGTCGCGCTCGAAGGGCAAGGTGTACTTTTGCAACCCGGCGCTGAAGCTCACGCAGTGGGACCGGCCGACCGTCGAGTCGCTCAAGGCGAAGAAGCAGGCGGCGGTCGCGGCGCAGCGAGCTCGGAAGTGAGTGGCTGGGATGGTGACTTGTGTGTGTGTGTCTTTGTGTGTGGCTAACGTGGTTGGGATCACCGTGTCGGGCGGGTGCAGGGAGTCCAAGGTGCAGAGCCCCGGTCGCGAGTCGATCGGTCCGTTCGCTCACGCGCTGCTGTCGTGTCGGTTTGTCACCGTGTTCGCTGTTTGTGACTGACCGACGCTGTCTGGCGTGCTGCAGAGCGCCTCGAAGGGCAAATCTAAGGCGGCAGAGTCGTCGGCGCTCCTCACTGGCGCTTGGACGAACCGACCGCGACTGCTGCTGCTGCTGCTCGATGAGCGGATGCAGTGATGCTACTGACGTCAACGAGACCGACGCCGGGAAGAAGCGAGCGAGCGGAACCAGCGAGTTGTGTGTACCAGTTTTGTGAGAGGATGTGTTTGAACTAATGAAAGGAGCGAGCAGCGGCAGGCGCGAGAAGCTCGGATCTGTCGATCGGCGCTGGAGGAGCTCCAGTGTATGGCAGCGATCCATGTGTTGAACTACTGCCTGGCGTCAAAGCACGGTGCAACCTGTCGCTTTCCGCTGCAGAACCCGTCGCGTTCGCAAGATCCTGCCTGGAAACACGGCGCGTTTTGCGGCTCGAACGCACCGTGATTTGGTATTTTCCATCTGAACCAAAGGGGGGCGAGCCACACACAAACACACACAGAGAGAACCAGCAGCGCCGCCGCCGCCACCCGCAGCAGCCGCCGCCGCCAGCCAGCGCCCCGCACGCACACGTAAGTACGCAGCACACGCACCCGCCCCGCACGATGATGAAGCGCGACGACGACGGCGACGACTTCGTCACCAAGACCGCCAAGCACCGCAAGAAGCCGCACGCGGCGGCGGCCAACGGCGACGACAAGAGCGCTCCGCCCGCGGCGGCGGCGGACGGCGACGGGAAGCCGCCCGGCGCCGCCGCCGGAGCCGCCACCGACGGCATTTCGCTGCGGCCGCGCACCATGTTCGCCATGAAAGGCCGCGGCCGCAGCACCGAGGCCGAGGGCTCCGCGTACCGGCCGCAGTGGTCGAAGGACGGCGAGGGCTTCGTGACGGCGGGCGCCGCCAAGGACGCGCACCACGACGCGCAAGGCGCGGTCGACGCGGCGCGCCGCAAGGGAAAAGGTACTATTCTCTGCCTCTTTGTGGCTGCTGCTTCAAGTGCTGACACGACGCGCGGTGCAGTGATCCGCTACAGTAAGGAGGAGCTGCTCGCGCTGCACTTCACGACGCCGTCGCCGCCGCTGTTCCCGCCGGAGACGATGGTGGCGTCCGACTTTGCGCTGCCGCCGGTGTCGTCGCTGCCGTTCGACTACAAGGAGATCTACGAGCAGTGGGAGGCGAACCGCAACAAGGGCGGGCGGGGCCGCGGCCGCGGCGCCAGCGCGCAGAACGAGGGCGGCGGCCGCCAGCCGTCGGACCGCAGCCGCTCGAACGGCCGGTGGGGCGAAGACGACAAGTGGGACAAGCCGCCGCGAGTGCGTGCTGCCTGCCTGGCTGGGAGCCTCCGTTGTTTACTTGCAGTGCTTCTGTTGAACTGGGGGAACTGACGGCCGTCCGCCGCTGTGCTGTGGGGGCGACGTGCGTGCAGAAAGACTCGGACGCCCAGCAGCCGCAAGGCGGAGGCGACGACACGTGGCAGCGCGGCGCGAAGCCGTCCGCAACGTCGTCGCGCAGTCGGGACGACATCTGGGACAACGTGGGCGGCAGCAGCGAGAGCAACGAGATGGTGCGGCTGTGCACAGCGACTCGTCTCAGCGTCGTCGTGCTGGCGTGTCGGACTGTCTGACGATGTGGGTGCTGGGCTGGCTAGGACCTGTCGAGTATGGCGGAAGCGGCCGAGAAGTTCCGGCAAGAGATGGACGCGCTCCGCAAGGAGCTGAGCGCGCCGGCGGCCGTGCCTCTGGGGGTGCGTGCGATGCGAGTTCTCTCCCTCGCGTGGCCGTGCGACTGTCTCTCATGCGAACTCTGGTTGCGGTTGTTGTTGCTGCTCTCTTGCGTGCAGAAGGAGAACAACGACGAGTTCGACAAGAAGCTGGAAGTCGCGGCGGCGGCGGGGCAGTTCGAGGACAGCGACGAGGAGGATGCGCAGTGGGACGACCCGACAGACGTTGGCGGCGGCAGCGGCGGGGGTTCACTGGGAGACCACCACGGCGCGCTGTTCTTCGACCACTCCAAGTCGTCTGCGGAGAGTCAATTCGGTCTCTTGGAAGGCAAGCAATTCGGTCTGAAGGAAGACAAGGCCTTTGGCATCCAGCAGCAGCAGTCGCACCATGTCGGCGTGGAGCCGCTGCTGACCGTGGAGCCGCTGCGGATGGAAGTGGTGGACGAGTGGTTCTACTTGGACCCGCAGGGCATCCAGCAGGGTCCGTTCAAGTCGGTGGAGATGCGCGAGTGGTTCGAGGCCGGGTACTTCAAGCCGCACCTGCCGATCCGGTTCGGCCACGACGGGCAGTTCACGCCGCTCGCGAGCCACTTCGTGCACGGCCAGACACCGTTCGCGCTGCCGCTGCCGCAGCCAAGTCCGTCGATCGGCGCAGAGAGCGACCGCCAGCGGCTCTTTGCGCTGCAGCAGCAGGAGGCTCAGCGCCAGGAGCTGCAGCGCCAGGAGCAGCAGAGGCTGCAGCTCCAGCAGCAGCAGCAAGAGCACCAGCGGATGCTGCAGGAGGAGAAGATCCGGATGGAGATGCAGAAGCTCGAGATCGCTCGCCAGCAGCAGCAGCACCAGAGCCACCTGTACCAGCAGCAGTTGCTCCAGCAGCAGCACCAGCAGCAGCAACTGCTCCAGCAACAGCAGCAACAGCAGCAGCACCACCACCACCAACAGCAGCAGCAGCAGCACATGCTTCTGCAGCAGCAGACGTCGTGGCAGCGATCGCAGCGGGAGGGCATCATGAGCGCGCTGGGGATCTTCGGAGGCGAGCAGGACCGCGGGATCCCGACGAACGAGGGCTTCCACAACGTGATGCAGCCACAGTTCCAGTCGGAGTTCCGCACGCAGCACCACCTCGGAACCCACGACCCGCTCTTCTTGAACGACGGCGGCGCGCGGCAGCAGAACGAGTTCTGGGGCCAGAGCGCTGCGAATGCGCCGACTACGACCGACTCGTTTGGCCAGCAGCCGCAACCGCTGCCGCAACAGTCCAACTCGCCGCCGACGCAGACCCCGACGCAAGCGCAGCAGGACGCATCCGCTGATCCGTGGGGCAAGGCCAAGGCGGAGTCGGAGAGCGCTTTCTCGCTGCATCAGATTCAGAACGAAGAGAAGCGCAAGGCGGCCGAAGGCGTGCGCAGCGCGCAGGGAAACAGCCCCGCGAAGGCGAAGGCGGCGGCCTCTCCGAGCACGCCGGCTGCGCCTGTTGCCACGACGCCGGTGAAGGCCCCGGCGGCCGCCCCCGCCGCCAAGCAGCAGCAGCAGTCGAATGCGGCGCCTGCGAAGGCGGACGGCTCGAAGAAGGTGCCTGCCGCCAAGGCGAAGGGGAAGCCCGCCGCAGAGCCGACCAAGTCGGCGTGGGTGGACCCGAACGCGGCTCCCACCAAGTCTCTCCAGCAGATCCAGCAGGAGGAGCAGCGCGAGCTGCGCAAGAAGATGGAGGAGTCGTCCGGCGGCGCCAACCTCGAGCAGATGGGCGTGCAGCTCAAGATGATGCTCGGGGTGCAGTCGCAGGCGGCAGCTGCGCCGGCAGCACCGCAGCCTCCCGTGCCGACGCCGGCAGCAGCAGCGGCTGCGCCGTCGTCGAGCAGCGGCGGAGCGAGTCCCTGGGGCGTCCCGGTCGCGGTGGCTCAACCCACGCAGGCGTCGAAGAAGCAGTCGCTGCGCGACATCCTGGCAGAAGAGGAGCGTCTGGCGCTCGAGCGCGCGAAGCAGAGCCAGAGCTCGGCGTCCTCGGGCTCGCACTGGGTGAACGTCGTGGCGGGAACGACGCCGACGCCCGCGCCGAAGCCGACGCGCTCGCTCGGCCCGGTGCCGGTGTCGGTGCTCAAGAGCCGCCAGCAGGTTCGCACCACGAACGGCGCAGACCCCGCCGCGGCCGCCACCGCCGGCGCGAAGCCGACCAGCGCGACGCCCACGAAGGCGGAGAGCGACGCGTCGTTCTGGAACTTTGGCGCCGCGCAGACCGCGAAGACGTCGTCGGGTGCGGCGGCGGCGGCGGGCGGCGTGGCGATCTCGAACGCGTTCGGTGGCAACGCCGGCGTGTCGTCGGAGTTCATGGCGTGGGCGGCCAAGCAGTACCAGCTGATCAGCGGCCGCGAGGACCTGACGCTCGTCGAGTACTGCGTGTCGCTCGAGGACCCGGGCGAGATCCGCGAGTACCTCGCCGCGTACCTCGGGTCGACACCGCGCGTGTCGGCGTTCGCGACGGAGTTCATCCAGCGCAAGAAGAAGGGGCCGGCGACGACGGCGCCGGGCGGCGCGGCGCTCAAGCGCTCGCCGAGCAGCGGCGCCAAGCCGGACGAGGACGCGGCCGCCAAGAAGAGCGGCGGCGGCGGCAAGCGTCGGGGCGGCAAGGGCCAGAAGATCGACCCGGCGCTGCTCAACTTTGCGTAGGAAGCTGGCGGTCGGTCGGTCGGTCGAAGTGCGGTGGGTGGCGATGGGAAGGCGGTGATGCTGGCAGCCGCTTGCCCCGCCCGCCCACCTGCCTGATCGACCTGGCCGACCGTTAGCGTGGGGATAGGAAGTAGGAACGTCGAGCGCGGAGACAGAACGCGACCGCTTGAGTGGCGATTGGCTCGTTCTGCTGCTGGCTGGGGAGGGTGGGGAATGTATTGGACGCCTGCTCCGCTTGGCGAGCGCCGCCGAGAGGCGTCTCCTTCCGCGACGCGGGACGCGTTTGGCCTCGGGGGGAAGCAGAAGGCGGCAAGGCGAGTTGGTCGCCCAAGGCCGAGCGCCGAGCCGCCTGCCTACCTGCCGTACTTCTGGAACTCCCACTCGCGATTGTCAAGCGGACACACCTGGCGCGTCTTGAGCCACCGCGAGATGCAGTGGAAGTGGAACGCGTGGTCTGCGGCACGAAGGAAGCGGCAGCTGTGAGTCACTCGGAGCGCCAATAGCAGCAGACAGGAGCAGACAGCGGCGCACGCACTGCAGACGCCCCACGCCACGGTGCACTCCTCGCTCGTGGCCGACGCCTGGTTCGCCTGGCACTCGATGCACAGGTCCATGATGTGATTCCGACAGATCGCGCAGTTGTCCACCACGATGTCTGGCAGCCCGCAACAAGCACGCAGTGAACGGTCAGTCAGCTCTGCTCTGTCGCTACTGTGGCTTCTCCCCACAACACGCGAGCGACGCACCCCAGGACCAGAGCGCCACCGCGTTCCACTTTTTGATCTCGAAGCGCTTCTCGTCGCCCGCAGCAGTCGCGGGGGCGGGCGGAGGAGCCACGGCGGCGGGGGTGGCGGCCTTCATCTCCTCGTCCATGGTTGCTTGACGGCTTTGGCTTGCTTGTTGGCTTTTGGCGTTCTGGAAGAGAAGGAGATCTCACGATTTTACCGGTTCTCACCTGGGTTGAAATGGCGAATACCGGTATAACCTAGAGAAATATGATTGGCCTCCACTTTTCTAGACCGACGTTTTCGACCCTCCCAGAAACTGCAAGATTAGGCAATGTTACACATTATTTTAAAAATTTCTGATTTGCATTGCTTCTCTATCGACCTTTCAGATCGATGTACAAAGTGTAACTTGTGCGCGATTCTGAAAATCTGAAAACCAGCAATACGCTAAGAAGTAGAGGATATTATTATTTTAAACATCTGTCCTGTTTTAAATAATACATACCGGTATCAATACTTTACATTGTGGAAACTAAGATCACACGGTTATACCAGTAGCTGACCGGTTTCAACCTTGTTAAGAACTAGTCAGTACCGGTATTTTCTTTCGTTATCATAACCTTTCGACTTATTTAAATGTTTAGAAACGGCATAGACGAACTTCTATATTTTCGAAGATAAAACACTAGCAAACTGAAGTTACGGTCCAATTTATTGAATTGGGTTGAAACTGTTGATATGGTACTTGAGTACCATATCATATGATCTTATTAGGTCATACCGTAACCTGGATATTGATTCCCAGGTTATGACCTGGGAATCAATATCCAGGTTACAGAAAATTGAACTTTCAGAACAAGTAACGTTTCGACTAAACCTGGTCAGTACCGGGGATAACCAAAAGGACCGAAACCGGGTGATTGAATTAGACTGTTACTGCCCATTTGGATTTTCAGGCCCTTAATTTCATTTCTGATGAAATCGAGATCTCACGATTTTACCGGTTCTCAACTGGTGGGTATATATAGAGAAATAATATATTAGTATATTATATAGTATAGTCCGCCACTTTTTCATAAAACAAATTTTTTCGACCCGCCCCGTCAGTGCAAGACATTTTCATAAGCACAAGTCTCGAAACTGGTACGCGGCTGAGCTCCCTTCTCGCCCTCGAAAAGGAACTGAGGGACTTGCGCGGTCGGGGGGAAAATCGCTACTATTTAACCGAGAGGTCCGGCTCCTTTTTGGGGAGTACCGTACCTACTCGGTTAAGTACGACCATAGTCGCTCTCACAGCCAAGGTACCCAAAATAATACCTAGCTACTCGCCTAAGTACGTCTCTCGCCTAAGTACGCAAATGATGTGCAATCTCTCACTCAGTCACCTGCGCTTGAGCTGAGCTTCAACATGGCGGATCGATGTCGAACATGTCGAACCCGGGTATACACCTGGATCCCCGGGCGCGCGTAGCGCGCAGCACCCGGGCTGCTCGAACCGCCGGCGCTGTTAGCGTCCTCGGCATCGTGTGTTGGTGCTGTAACACCATCGGAGCGGGCTGGAGATGCCTGGTGCAGTCGCGCCTGGCTGGCCCCGGGGCAGGCTCCTAGGAAGTTGGCGCACTCGGCTCCCGCGAACTAACTGTCAGGCCTCGGTCGTCGCTTGCTCACTTCCCCGGGTCCCTGGCGCACCCGGCTCCTGGGAGCCAACCGTCGGCCCTGGTCGCCACTCGCTCGCCTCCCCGGATCCCACGGCGTTGGCGTGCGTGCTTCAACTGTCCTTCCAGGGCAGCCACGACGAATCGAGGCCGGGCTTGTGGTGCGACGCTTCAGCCAGAGCGACAGGGGAGCGGGAGCGGCCTGTTTTTCCCGGGCCGCTATATCACAGCACCCAAAATTGGGATCAGACTACATGAAGATTCCAAGCAACCTTCTCATCGAAGCACCCCGTGACCAGGAGCGAGAACCTGTCGCTATCGAAGGCGAAGAAGAAGACGTTCAGTCCGATGTGAACCAGTTGGTCGATGTGATCTACGCAGACGTCATCGACCGGGTCCGCGACGATGCGTACTTCGCCGAACGAGCGATCCTGACACTGACGAACGTAAACGTGCACAAGATCAACGAAGAGGTGACAGCGCGGCTGAGTGGCGACTCGCAGGAGTACGTGTCGATCGACTCTCTTGCGGACGAGCTGGAAGGAGAGGACAGCGTGTACGAGCCGGAGTTTCTGCACTCGCTGAACGTTTCCGGGATGCCACCGCACAAGCTGACGTTCAAGGTTGGATCGCCGATCATGATGATGCGGAACCTCAACAGCGACCAAGGACTCTGCAACGGAACGCGCCTGCGTGTGATCGAGCTGTGCAACAACTGCATCCGCGCAACGATCATGACTGGATCGAGAAGCGGGCAAGAGGTGTTCATTCCTCGGATCGCCTTCATCAGCACCGAAGGCGAGTTCCCGTTCTAGCTCAAGCGGAAGCAGTTTCCTGTGATCTCTGCGTTCGCGATGACGATCAACAAGGCACAAGGGCAGTCGCTGCACCACCTTGGACTGTACCTTCCGCGGTCAGTGTTCGCCCACGGTCAGCTCTACGTGGCTCTCTCCAGAGTCACCTCTCGCGCGAGTATCAAGATCGCGATCGTGCATCCTGAACTCGAAGAACCAGACGGGCAGTACACCAAGAACGTGGTGTACCGCGAGATCTTCGACGTCTAACACCACAAGATCTACACCTGCAT
>JAASGM010000669.1:0-15013 GCA_023334215.1 Globisporangium cystogenes | reverse complement strand
AGCACTGTGTTCCTAGCTAGCTGCTTGCCCTGCCTTCCGTCCTTCTCTATCAAGTTCATATCAAACTTGTCGAGGATGATGCACATACTTTTCCCTGAGGTGTCAGCGGCAATGCGCTGGGTTGCTTCAGTCATGGAGATGCTCTCTGTCGCAAGAAAGGCTTCGAACGCATTCAGGGCTGTGAAGCGCGCGCGTTGGCTGTTGGCCGGGAGGAGTGATGCCGTCGATGTCGGAGACGATCGGTTTGTGGCGTCTGAGGACAAGTCGTGGAGATAGTAAAAATAGAATGAGTTGGAACTTTTGGAATTGGTTGGAAACATCACGATATTTTTTAGATATATTTTCAACGTGATTTTGAATGCAATATCCAATATTTTTATAATGCTGCCAATTGCATGTCGGGGGGTAATGTTAAAAACATAAACCCGAGCCCTAATGACATCGCATTGGTTAAAATAATGCTAATAGATCACATGATTGGTTTAAAACCTGACTACACATTATGATTGGTTGTATATCTGCATAGTTAGTTTGAGTGATGTTGGCATGGTGACGATATTGCACCATGTCCTTCTCCGCGGCGTTGCGCTGGCCGATCTTCACCTTCGTCGACACGATGAGCTTGGTGAGCGTGATGGCGCTCGCCACGAAGCCGATCGGGCACGCCGCCCATCGTTCACGTGCTCGGCGCCGGAAATGCGATCAGATCTCATCCATGAAATCTGAATCTGATACATACTCGTTATCACATCATCGGGCACCTTGCCCGATGATCAAGTCCGAGGTGCTCGATGCCTCCTGCCACGACCAAGAGCACGTGACGCCACAGCCGACGATGATCAATTCCGAGGTGCTCGACGTCGCAGGCTCCGACGTTGTCGCTGACGCCGCGCACGCGCCAGAGCCGCCAACCGACGCCGCAGAGGACTCCGCGGCAGGGCTGTCGAAGCGCGCCGCCCGCCGCGAGAAGCGCCGCGCGTTCTTTGATGGCAAGAAGGAGAGCAAGAAGCTGCAGCGCAAGGCCGAGCGGCCGCCGCAGCCCGAGCTGCAACTCATTGACCTTGCGACGGACTTGAGATGCACTGATGTACGACACCCGGAGGCTCCGATGTCGGAGCCTCTGCCCTGGCTGTTAACTTAGTGGAGGTTTTCCTGCTTCTAATGTGTGCGCGTGAGAGCGCACCTGCGACGCTTCTTCTCGCCGTCGGTCTTGAGCAACAGCTCGTCGATCACGAGCCAAGACGAGACTCGGATCTCGTTCGAGTTCGTCGGTGCTGATCCGACTCGGGCCAGCCGAGCGCTGACGTCCAAGTCGTCGCTCCAACGATCGACTCGAATCGCACAGCGCATACTGAAACCGGAGCGGTCCCGTGCTGGGGATGTGGACTCGTCGAGAGCGCCGAGAACCCAACGAAGTCTGGCGGACTGACCGTCAAACGAACCGAGTGACTGACTCCACTCGCTCCGAGTCGCTCACGTGTCTGTGTCCAGATGCACGGTCTTGCTCTTGCCGCCCTTCGCGACCGCAGGCTTGTCGGCCGCGTAGATCTTGTGATTCGTGAAGAGCTCGTGCAGGATCTCGCTGCACTCGCTCTCGAGCATGCGCGAGCCTTTCGTGTCGAAGCGCAGCGCCACGAAGAGCAAGAAGCTGTGCTTCTCGTCGAACACGAGCTCGACTTTCGGCGCGATGCCGCCCCAGATCGACGCGTCCGTCTCCTCCCACACGAACCCTCGGAACCGCGACGAGGCTCCGCCGCGCGTGCCGCCGACCTGGACCGTCCCGCTGCGCTTGATCGTGCGCTGCGCGAGCCACTTCATGAGGTGGCGCTGTGAGATCCGGCGATTGACTTCGACGCGGACGGTGGACCAGCCGAGCCACCGCGCTGAGAGCTTGCGCGAGAACTCGTGCATGAGCCAGAAGAAGAGACTGTAGACGACCATGTTGATGCCCCACCAGAGGAACGGACGCGACAGCATCGGCTTGATGAGGATGTCCGTCGCCCACTCGGGGATGTGGACGTTCCAGGTCCCGCCCGTGAGGCGGTCGATCACGTCGAACACGAAGAGCCCCGCGACGATGTACTGCAGCGCCTGGAGCGTGAACAGGCTGCGCTCCTGGTGCGCCGCGCCGCGCATGAGACCCTGCGTGTTGAGGTTCACGCGCTGGCACGCGACCTCGAGCTGCTTGGTCGCGGCTGACTCGGCGATCATCTGCAGCTGCTCGAGCTGCAGCATCGTGTTCTCCATGAGCTTGATCGAGTCGTGGCAGCGCATGGTGATCTGCGCCTTGATGCTGTGCAGCGACAGCACGCGGAGCAGTCGCGCCTCGACGGCAGCGTCACCCCCGCCGTCGTCGTCGTCGCGCTCGCAGGCTGCCGCAGTCGCGTTGGCGGCGAGCGCTGGATCCGGCGCCAGCTGGATGTCTTCGAGCGAGTCGAGCAGGTACTCGAGCGTCTCGGCGAGCAGGATCGTGTCCTTCGAGACGACCGCGAGCTTCTCGCGCACTTTGAGCGCCGTGGCCGGCTCCGCGTGCATCTTATGGATGAGCCGCCGGATGTCTTTGAGCGTCGCGTCGAGCACGAACGTGCGCGCGAAGAAGTTCTTGATGAAGATGTCGCGGCACACGAGCGCCACGTACGCCGTGCAGATGCCCTCGTACCGGAAGATGTTGGGGCCGGCGAACAGGCACCCGCCGCGGCCGACCACCAGCACGTCCTCGGGCGAGATGTCGTGGCTCGCGTACACGTCGCCGAGCACCTGCGCGAGCTCGTTCGCGTACAGCGGGTTGCCCACGTACTCGCGGCCCGGGAGCTTGGGGCGGATCTGCTTCGCCATGACGCAGTTGAACTTGTTCCGGTGGAACGAGTCGCCGAGGTAGAGCATCTCGAGTAGGCTCACCTGGTAGCGCGACAGCAGGTCGTTCACGAGCAGCGACGAATCCTGGTGCACGTCCACGAGCAGGCGGGCGAGATGGTCGATCGAGACGTCGTCACGCGAGCGGTCCATGATCGCCTCGACCTTCATGCCGTAGATGAGCGAGCCGTCCGAGTTGAGGTGCATGCCGAAGCTCTCGACCTGCACGATGCCCGAGGTCTCCGGGAAGTGCGACTCGGCCTCGAAGTTGATGAAGCGCACGAAGTCGAAGTCGAGGATGCGGACCTGCGTCTGCCCGAGCGGCACCCGGAAGCGCGTGTCGGTCGGCGCCTGGTCCACGACGCTCGTGAGGATGCCGCCCTGGCACCGGTCGAGCGCGCCGATGCGCTCGTTCAGCGCCACGATCTGGTTCGAGCCGAACGGCACCCACTCGCCCACGATCGCGTGCACGTCGCCGAGCGTCACGGCCTCGGACGTCTTCGCCGAGATGCTGCTCACGCCGGCGGCGCACTCGCCGGCGCGGTGCCGGTTGTTGCGCTCCTCGACCTGGTAGTACCCGGTCGACCGCAGGCAGCGCGGCAGGAACGGCGAGCTCACGTACGACACGTCCTCGCTCTCGGTGATCGCGCTCGTCTTGGCGTAGCCGCCGGAGCGCAGCTGGAAGTGCCCGCCGTCGTACGCCACGAGCAGCGGCTTCTTCTCGAGCGGCGTCGGCGGGTAGATGAAGCTGTCGACCTCGCCGCGCAGGTTCGCCGGCAGGTGCGCGAGCATCGCGACCCCCTTGGCCGAGACCTGGTACGCGGTGATCGGCTGGAAGTCGTCGCTCGAGAGCTTGAGCCCGTTGACGAGGCGGAGCTCCCAGAGGTCGTTGATCGCCGCCACGCCCTCGCGCGAGATGTTGATCCAGCGCCGCAGTGTGCGGCCCTTGAACGACAGCCGCACCGAGTTCGGCGCGTAGTCGAAGCCGAACTTGCCGCGCACGATGCCCTCGAACATGAGCACGAGCAGCGGCACGTGGCGGATCCAGCGCTCGTTCTGGCGCGTCGAGTTGGACGCGACTGCGTACAGGCTGACGAGGTACAGCAGCTTGAAGTGGTTCGCCGACAGGTCGAGCGGCGTGACGTGCGGCACCGAGAAGCGCTGCCGGCGCGGGGGCGGCAGCGGCGCATGCTGGTCGGCGTTTGGCCGTCCGGGGCCGGTGCCGGCGCCGAGCTCCTGTCTCGGCGACGATGCTCTTGCTGTGGATACTGTTGCGGCTGCTGCAGTCGTCGCGGCGTGTGCTGCGGGGACGAGGACTGGCGCTGGAGCTGCGGAGAGCTCCGCGGCCATTGGCGCTGCTCGCGCCCGCTCGCCGTCTCGTGCGCGGCTACCACGCTCTCGCGCTGCAAACTCGTCGGCAAGTGATGACGGCGGTGATGGTGGCGGTGGTACTGCTAGAACCAGCGGAGCTGCTCTCCATCAGGCGGAAGTCGGCGGCGGCGGCAGCAGGCGGGCAGGTCGCCTGCTCCGTGTGCTGCTGCTCGTCAGTGTTTGTATAGAGAAACGGACGGACTCGATTTAGACGGACTTCGAGGTCTCGGAGGTCTCGGAGGTCTCGCGAGGTCTCGCGAGGTCTCTCGGGGGCCACTTGGCCGCTCGAGCGCTTCTCGCCAGGGGCTGCGGGCTGCGGATCGCGAGCGGCGCGTCAACCGCGCGAGTCCCGTGTGGCAAGGCGCATCCCCCGCAGCCAGTCGATCTCCGAGAGCCGGAGCGTGCGACTTGCTGACCGACTCGCTGTCGACGAACGAGCGAGCGAGCGACGAACGACCACCAAGCGAACCGAAGCGATGCCGCCGCCGCCGGGAAAGAAGCAAGTGGAAGAGCGCGAGTCGGCTGGCGCCTCTGGCTGGCTGCCGGTGCTGCATGTGCGCGGCTGATGGCGCTTCGCATGCAGGCAATCAGGATGGACGGGTGGACGTCCAGGAGGAAGACGACAAGGAGAGAGCGGAAGGAGCGAGTTTATATGCACCTCGTAGTATGGCGCTTGCAGACACTCACGGACGAACGAACGAACTACTGGCGCGCGCGATGACGGCGGCGGACGGACGGACGGGAGCTGCTGGCTGCCCGTGATAGATACTAGTGTAGATACTGGCGGTGCGCCGCTCACTCGAACATGGCGGAGCAGAGGAAGTCGATCTCGTCGTGTGACAGCGGGTGCGGACTCGTCAGGTTGCTCGTGGGCGTGACCCCGACGAGCGCCGGCGACGCCACCGCCGGCCTCGAGGCCGCGCGCGCCAACGACGACGCCGGCGAGAGCGCGAGTCGCAGACCCATGAACGCCGCGGCCGACACGGGCGACGGCAGGTCGGCCCAGAGCGACGACGAGTCGCTCGAGCTGCTGTCGGTCGAGAAGCGACTGCTGTGCTCCGAGTCCGAGTAGATGTCCACGTCCTTGGTGTCGAGGCTCGCGAAGCGCGGCGCGAAGTTGGTGATGTTGTGCACGCTGCTGCTCATCCGACTGGCGCTGCTGGTGCTGCTGCTGTGGTGGTGCTGGTGCTGGGGCGGGAAGTTGGGCAGCATCGTCGGCGGAGACCGTCGCTGGTGCAGCGGCTGCATGTACGGGAGCTGCTGGAGGTGGCCGCGGTGTGCAGACGACTGCGATGACGATGACGACGCTGCGGAGGAGGAGGATGCTGCTGACGAGGCGGACGCGGAGCCCGAGCTCTTGCGCTCGCGCAGCACCTGGCGCTTCTGGCGGTCGAACTTGCGCTGGATCTGGTTGGCCTTGTCGCGGTGGTACAGGCAGAGCTGGTGGGGCTGGCCGTTGCGCTTGCTCGAGCGCGCGTTGCGGCACTTGCCGGTCTTGTAGCGGCAGCGGTGGGCCTCGTCGGCGGCGATCGGACCGAAGGCGGCGGCCGACGGTGAGCCGCAGCCCACGACGGCAGCGGCGGCGGCGGCGGCGGAGCTGCTCAGCATGGCGAGGGACGAGCGGGGCGGCGGGTGGTGCATCTCCGAGGCGGCGGATTCGAGACTGAGGCTGCGGCTGCGACTGCGCTGGCGGTGGTGGCTGACGGGGTTGTCGACGCCGAGTCGGCGCCGAGGGCCGGGAGCCGTAGACGAAGGGGGGGCGGACGGGCCGGTCGAAGGCGAGAGGACCACCATCCGCTTCTGTCTCTCCTCGAGTCTCTTCGAGTCGAGTCGGCGGTGGATTCCCGTCTCGCGGCGCGCGAGAGCAGGTGCGGCGCTGAGTGTGCTGCTGCTTCAGGAAGACCTGATTAGCGTTCGAGCCGAAGGCTGTGGACGGACGACGGTCCCGTTGGCCGATCGATCGGGAAGGCGCGGAAGTCGGTTCTCTTGATCTCTTGGGGGCGTCGTCGTCGTTGGACGAGACTGTGGCACGCTGCGGTCGCCTCAACTCGTCTCGCAGTCAACGCCAGCGCCGCTACGAGGCTGATGGCGGAATGGGAATTGGCCGATCGATCGTGTGTGTGTGTGTGTGTGTGTGTGCCTCGGTCACCATCGTCGTCGTCGTCTTTTGGTCGCCGGCGTGCTTGCTCGCGGGGTTGGGCGAGAGAGTCGGCCAGCTGGCGAGGATGGAGGAGGTGGCTTCGGCGCCGCGCTGTTGCGAGGTCGACAAGGTCGACAAGGACGCCAGTCGCAGATGTTGGCGCTCGGCGGCCAGAGTGGCACCGCGCGGCGAGCCACGCGAGCCGACCGACTTGACCTCCCGACCGGTTGGTCGCTTGCTTCTGCTTGACGGGCCCGCGTCTTCCGCCCCCGTCCGTTCAGACGCGCGTTCCGCGTCTTGATGCTCGCAGCGTGTGAGACTCGAAGACGACGGCGGCAGCAGCTTGCTTGCTCGAGCACGGCTCATGGGATCCTCGGTTCCCAGATGCCGAGGACTCGGCTGCCGCCTGCTGAGCTCTGATTCGCGCGCTCAACTCGGAGCCTGTCGGCTCAGTCGCGTGCTGCGTGTTGCAAACGACTGGCGTCGTGTAGAGGCGGCGGCGAGCTCATGCGTGCGTCGTCATGTGGCGCGTCGTTCGGGCAGCTCCGACGCGCTCTCTTCGCTCGACGGCTTCTTCGCGAGGGTCTCAGGAGCCCGTCAAAGGAACGGGAGCTGGGGCTCTGACAAGCGTGGCGGCTGCTGCTGCAAGCGCTGCTATCGATGGACAGCCGCCCGACGCGCTGCAGGGCATGGCGCTCGGGTGGATCCCCTACGACACCGCCACCAACAAGGCAAATCGCGGCCGAGCGCGTGCGCCAGCCAGCACCTCGTCACATGAGCAGCGCGTCTGAGTTCCTTCGCCGCGCTGAACTCGCTACTCTCGTGACGCTCGTTGGCCCCACAGTCGCGTCCTCCGGCGCCGCCGCTGACTGCCTGGATCCCCCAGCACACACACTACAGTACTCGCTCACTCACGAGCGCGAACGTGACCGCCCGCAAGCGCGTGAGTAACGCGGCTGGCCAGCCATTCAACTCAACTCGCAGCCGCGCCGGTGGCGCGTCACGCGAGCGCTTGGCCCCGTTCGTCCACAGGGTCCGTCCGTCCGTCCCCCACGCTCAGCGCTCCCCAACAGCACTCGGGGCTCCCAGGAGGCGAACGACGGGCATGCTGCTCTTCCTGCTCTTCCTGCTGCTTCTGCTGCTGCTCGCGAGCAGCCGTCGTCGTCGCGCTGGCGCCGCGTTCTCGCTCGACGGCCGCGTGGTGCTGATCACAGGCGCGGGTCGCGGGCTCGGCCGCCGCCTGGCCGCCACAATCCGCGACCGCGCGCCGCGCGCCACGCTCGTGCTGCTCGACGTCGACGCGCGGGCGCTCGAGCCGCTGCGCGGGCCGCGCGTGCTGGTGGCGGCGTGCGACGTCTCGGACGAGAGGTGCGCGGCATGCCTGATGCATTGGCACACTGGATGCGGACACCGTGCTCTCGCTCTGTCTCTCTCGCTCTTACACACCGCCCCAGCGCCGTGGCTGCGTGCGTGGCGCGCGTGCAGCAGCAGCTCGACGGCCGCCGCGTGGACGTGCTCGTGAACAACGCCGGCGTCGTCGCGGGCCGCTCGCTGCTGTCGCTGTCGCCGGCGCTCGTGCGCCGCACGTTCGCGGTCAACGCGCTCGCGCACTTCTGGACGGCGCGCGCCGTGCTGCCGGCGATGCTCGCGGACGCGTCGCGCGAGTCGCTGATCGTCACCGTCTCCTCCATGGTTCGCTCCTAGGTGCATGGAGACAGCGAAGCGTGGCTGCGGCGCTGACGCGGTCGTGTGACGCGGGGCAGATGGGGCTCGTGGGCTCGGCGGGGCTGAGCGACTACTGCGCCAGCAAGGCGGCGGTCAACGCCTTCCACGAGTCGCGTACGTGGCTGCTGCTGCTGCTGCTGCTCTCGTTCCTACTGTTGACTCCCCCGCCGGCGGCTGCGCAGTGCGCTTGGAGCTCCAGCGCGACCGCGTGGCGCACGTGCGCACGCTGCTCGTGTGCCCGAGCGCCGTGGCCACCGGCATGTTCGCCGGCGCGTTCGCGGGCGGCGGCTGGCGCATGCGCCTCGCGCGCTGGCTCGCGCCGTTCCTGGACGAGCAGGAGGTCGTCGACTGCATCCTGGATGCGATCGGCAGCGGCCGCCAGCAGCTGCTCGTGTGCGCGCGGGGCTGGCGCGGGTGGCTGCTGCCGTGGGCGCCGGCGGCCGCGCGGCTGCTGCCCGTGGCGCTCAGCGACGCGCTCATCGGCGTCGCCGGCGGCCACCACGGCATGGACTCGTTCGAGGGCCGTGAGCGCAGCGCTGACAGGGCGAAGAGCTCGTAGCCAGCACGACTGCGTCGTCCTCCTCCGCTCCGATTCTGCTCGTCGTCGCTTGTAGGCACAGGAGGCAAGCGTGTCACGCCGACGACGCGCGCTGCAGGAAGCGCTCGAAGGCGAAGATGCCGTCGGGCGTGAACTCGGCGCGGCGCGCGAGGACCTCGTCCGCCGTCATCTCGAGCACCTCGTCCACCTCGTCTTCCTGCAGCACGAGCGGCCCGTCGAAGACGCACGCGAACGTCGCGCCCCACACGCGGCTGCGCGCGTCCGCGTAGTAGAAGGTGTCGACGCGCGCGAGCGGCACGCCCGCCACGCCCATCTCCTCGTGCGCCTCGCGCGCCGCGTTGTCCTCGAACGACTCGCCGAACTGCACGACGCCGCCCGCCATCGGGTCGAGCATCCCCGGGCAGTAGTCCTTGAGCATCGTGCGCCGCTGCACGAGGAACTTGCCGCTGCCGAGCACACCGCGCGTGAGTGTGGGGGTGGGGGCGTGTGAGAGAGTCCAGGCAGAGAGCAGCGAGCCGCCACCTCGAGTTCTTCACGACGATGTACGACGCGCGGTGTGGCAGGTTGAACGCGCGCTGAGAGGGGAGGAGGGCGCAGGCGCTCGGTGAGCTGCCGCAGCAGCGAGAAAGGCGGGCTGCGACGACGGAAGAGCGACGCACCATCACGGCGCGGTCCGCCTTCCCCACGACGTTGTTGGCCTCGTCCACGATGCACACCTGAGGACGTCGGGGTGTTCGTGTCACAGAGGCGCTTGAGGCAGTCGCTGCCGCACAGCAGCACGCACCCACACACTCACGCACCTCCTCACGAGCGCTGAGTGGCTCCGCCATCTTCGCTTGTCAATCAAATCTCGCGAGTCAGGAAGTGTTTCCCTCGATTCGACATTGACTGGCTCTCATTCGACGTATTGATACATTTTCCAAGTACAAACAGAACAGCCTCGGAGCCGACTGTCCACACCTGCATTTTGCTGGTCAAGAGCTCTTCCGAGATGCTCTTCCCGACAGCGACCGCGGCGGACGAGAACGCCATCACCTATGAGCTCTTCTTCGCGCGCGACGACGCCGGCGACAAACACTCTGCTGACTCTGTAGGCGATGATGGCAGCTCGGCCGACGCCGACGACCTGCGCGTCGTGACGCAGCTCCGCGAGCAGCTGCTGGTGCGCGCCGCCGCCTTCACACGCAACTTCGTGTGGCAGCGGCAGCGCTTCCACCTGCACGCGCCGGCGCGCTTCACGCCCGACGACGCGCCTCCGCCGTCGTCTTCACACGCACCACTGCGGCGCTACTGTCTGCGCGGCGAGACCCGCGTGGGCGACGAGATCCGCGACGAGTGGGTGATCGCGGCGCTGCTGGCGGAGCTCTCGCGCACCTGTGCGAGCGCGCTCGTGCGCACCCGCGACGCGGACGGCGAGTTCCTGCTCATCGAGTGCGCAGACGCGCTGCCGGAGTGGGCGCACCCGGAGAACTGCGGCGGCCGCGTGCTACTGCGCGCCGGGGAGCTGCACCTCGTGCCGCCGAGCGTCGTCCCGGAGCTCAGCGACGCTCACGCAGCAGCAGCAGCAGCAGCAGCAGCGCAGCGGCGGCGGCAGCGCAAGAAGCGCAGCGGCGACCTGGAGGACGAGACGGCGCTGCGCTGCCTGCACGCGGTGCTCGACGCCCCCACGCAGACGCGCGCGAGCGGCGCCATGCAGCGCGCGCTGGCCAGCAAGCTGGCCGAGGTCCCGAGCTTCATGCGCGAGAACCGCCACCGCGTGCGCTGCTTGCTGCCGTCGAGCGCCGCGCGGGTGCTGGCGCAGCGCCCGGAGGTGATCGGCGAGGCGGTGGAGGCGTTCTACTACCGCGAGCCGAAGCGCGCGGCGGCCACGTGCACGCGCATGGACCGGTTCTCGCCGGCGGCGCCGCTCGAGCGCGTGGTCGTCGGCTTCTCGCGCTGCATGTTCGCGCAGCTCAAGCAGCAGCAGTTCTTCGCGCCCAAGCCGTTCCAGAGCTCGCGCGAGTACCGCGACGCGCTCGTGGCCGACGCAGAGAGCACGGACCCGGCGGCGCTCGCGGCCGAGATCGGCATGAAGCTCACGTGCGGCCTCGAGCTCCTGTACGCGGCGGACGGCGCCGACCAGTTCGGTGCGTCCTGGCGCCGTCTGATGGACGAGGCGCTGCAGACGCCGTCGCCGCCGGCTTGCGAGGAAGAACTGGGCGAGAACGACGACGACGCGTGGCTGTACATGCACCCGGACAGCTTGGAGGAGAAGCTCCGGCAGGTGGAGGCGGCCATGGGCACGTCGGGAGCTCATGGCGCAGCCGCGGAGGAGGGCGGCGCCGAGGAGCTCGAGAGCATCGCGACGATGTTCAACAACTTCCTCGGCGGCGTCTCGGGCATCGACGGTGTCGAGGGCCACGAGCCGATCCAGTTCGACATGAGCGCGTTCCTCGGCATCCTGAACGGCGACGGCAGCGGCCCGCAGCGCGAGCCGCGCTTCTCGGACGGCGGCGAGTTCTTCTACGACGACGACGACGACGACTTTGGTGGCGATGCGGGCTCGAGCGACGGCGACGGCGACGGCGACTCGGACGACGACGTCGACGCGCGGATGGAGGCGGCGATGGCGGAGATGGACGCGGAGCTCGCGACGTCCGACTTGGCCAAGAGCTTCGCGGGTCTCGGCATCGCCGCAGCCTCCGCGGGCAAGAACAGCGACGAAGGTGACGACGACGACGCCGCCGCCGACGACGAACTGGACGACGAGATCGCCGCGGACAAGCCGCTCGACCTCGACTTCAACCTGCTCTCAAACCTGCTCGAGTCGTTCGCGTCGCAGGACGGCGCCGCTGGCCCAGTGAGCACCATCCTCGGCGAACTCAACTTCCCGCGCGCCGTCTGACAGCCCGCGAGAGTAGCAGGCAGCGAGCACACGAGCCGGAGGTGGCTGCAACACGCACTCGTATCATAACATCTCGACCGGATCCGTCTCCCGTGCCCTCTGTGCACACAGCGCCTCAGCACTTCACGAGCTCTCGTGCATCCAGGCGAGCGACAGCTGCCGGATCTGCTCCGAGGTCGCTTCCGCGCGCTTGAGGCGGAGCTCCATCTCCTTCATCTGAGCACACACGCGAGGGGGGGGAGAGAGGGGGTGAGAGGCACACCCACGCACCTCGTCGATGAACAGCTTTGCGAACGACGAACCTTGTCCGCCATGTCCACGTTCGACGCCAGCGCCGAGCGCAAGCGCTCTTCGAGGTTGATCACGACGCGCTCCGGGTACAAGTGCGGCTGCGACGCGTCGCTTCTCGAGTCGTCGGGGAACATGCTGACACACAAGACACCACACACATCAGCATCAGCAGCAGCAGTGTCGCTGTCCACACACACACACACACACACACGTGACGCAAGCGTGTCCTATCCGTATCTGTCCTTGGTGGGAATTCTACGCCACCAAAGTCATCAGGAGATAGAGTCGAGACTCGCTGTGCGGAGACGAACGCCCGCGTTCCGTTGGCGGCGCCGCGCGAGGTGCGGCGCGGGCGTCTCGAGCGCCAGCACCTCGCTGCTCCCGGCTCGAGAATGAGTCGAGAGCCTGGCGCCACGGCCTCCAAGCCATTCACACACACACACACACACACACACCAGTGCACCCACGAACCTGTCCTTCTTCTGCGGCGAGTCGTCCGTCTCGGTGCGCTCGCCCGAGCTGTGTCGCATCTCGTCCAGCGCGTTGTGGATGCGCGAGAGGCGGTCCTCGAGCAGGTTCGACGCCGCGAAGTGGTACTGGTCCGACTGCTTGATCGCAGCGAGGATCTGGGCGCCCGCCGAACACCACGCGCACACGCGAGTCCGCCAGCCGTCAGCCTTCGCAGCAGTCAGCAGTCAGCAGCGACGCGCACCTCCGCAGTGTGGGCCGAGACCGCCTGCTGGGACTTCCGGACCACGAACAGCTCCGTGTCGGCGGCCGCGAGCTGCTCCTTCGCCTCGAACTTCTCCTTCTCGCACAGCTCCAACTTGCGCTCGAGCGCCGCGATCTTCAGATCGGCGGCGCTCAGTTGGTTCTCCAGCTGCGCCGCGTGCCTCTGCAGAAGCGTCCGCCCAAAGTCCTCCGGCCGAGTCGGCGCCTGCTCCTCGTGCGTCAGGAGAGCGAGGATCCTCGCGATACTCTGCCCCAACAGAGTCGGACGAAGGGAGCAGCACGCGTCGGTCAGTTCAGCTCGCGTCTCTCGACGGCGCTCGCGCCACCGAACGCACCATCTCGTGCCGCTCGTTGAACTGCATGAGCTGGAGGAGCGTAGTCTGCGTGCCGACCTGCGACGACTGCGTCTCCCCGCCGCTGCTCAGCGTGTCCTGCGAGTCGTCCTGGCGCTTCCGCTTCTTGAGCTCCCGCGCGGCCGACTGCTGCGGTGCCAGTTGGCTCAAGGTGCGCGCATCTGTGGATCACACGCATGCGTCAGTCGAACTCCCAGCGCAACCAGCAGCATATGGGCAGCCAGGCGTCGCTTGCCTATCGCTGCCTTCAGCGGTCGATTCGTCGACGCTGCAGCGGCCGTCGCTGCGGGCGTGGCGGCTGGCTGCGCTGCCAGGTTGGTGATGTCGCTCAGCACCGACGGGTTCTCGGTGCGCGACGGCGGACGCGGGTGCGGCTGCGACAGCACCGCTGGCGCCGACTGCGAGCGCGCCTTCTCGTCTTTGACCCGCGTCAGCGCGAGCCCCCGCTCTGCAGCACGCACGTCGGAGGAACACCACGCACGTGAGTTCTCTCGCTCTCCTCCCCAGCCTCCATCCTCCTCGGAGCGTACGCGATGGCGGATAGTCGTCCAGCGCCGTCGCCGTCTCGTCGGTGTCGGCTTCCTCCGGCGTCGCGCTCGTCTGGAAGGCGCGCGCGGGGATCGTCAGCAGCTGCAGGTCGCTGAGCCACTTGTGCGAGCCGCCGTAGCCGCCGAAGACCAGCAAGCGCTCGCTCGCGTTCGCCCGCGTGTCGTAGTGTATCGCCGCGTGCGCCGTCCGCCCCATCGGCGCGTTGCTCGCGACTGGCCCGTTGCTCGCGATCGGAGGGCTGCGCCGACTCCTGCTGCTGCTGCCACGCCGGGCGACGACGCGGCTCTGCGCGTCGCTGTCGGCGCTGAGCTGCGTCCAGGACTCGGTCGTGACGTCGAAGAGCGAGACGTCGTTCAGGCGCCGGGACAGCTCACGGCCGCCGAACACGACGAGGTGGTTCGGCGCCACGAACGTCATCGAGTGGTTCATGCGCGCCGAGGGCTTCTCGCCCGCGATCGCGACCTTGTCCCAGCGGCTGAGCGGCACGCTGTAGACGTAGAGCCCGCCGAACTGCTGGCGGCCGTCGTAGCCGCCGTGCAGGAAGATGCGGTCACGCACAGCCGCCATGCTCGCGAACGCGCGCGGCGCCGGGAAGCTCCCGGTCAGCGGCGGGTTCACCCACTCGTTGCGCACGACGTCGAGGTAGAACATGTCGTTGTAGAACGCCGTGGTCGCCGCGTTCTTGCCGCCGAAGCAGAAGAGCCGATCGCCGACCAGCTGGAGCCACACACACACATAGAGAGAGAGCGCGCGCAGGCATGAGCGCCTTGCAGACAGCAGACGGCGCCACGCGAGCACCACGCACCACGCTGCAGTGCGCCTGGCGGGCGCGTGGCGCCCAGGCGCTGGCGATGCGGCGCGGCTGCCACTGCGCCTCGAGCTGCGGCTGGCGCACGCGCAGCTCCTCCACGCGCAGCTCGTCCATCTCGAAGCGCATCGCGCCGCTCTCGGACGCCACGATGACGTTGCCGACCACGAGCACGCGCATCCCGTCGCGCTGCTCCTCGTCACGCGGCGCCGGCACGTAGTGCATCGAGTGGTTGTCGCGCCCGCCGCCCACGTTCGGGAGCGTGTCGTTCTCGCCAGCCACCGGGTGCGCCGGCGCGTACGTGGTCACGAGGCGCTTCCAGACGAGCTCAGGCGGCTCGTCGTCGTCGCCATCGGCGCCGCTGTTCTGGCTGCCCACGCTCGAGGACTGCGAGAATCCCGCGAGGTCGCCGACGGTGCCGCTGAGCTCGAGCGCCTGCTGCGAGTGCGAGCCGTCGGCGGCGGAGCTGCTCGGCGCCGCGTAGCTCTTCGGCTCGAGCACGTGCAGGTCGTCCAGGAAGACGTCGCCGTTCGAGCCGCCGAAGAGCAGCACGCTGGCGCTCGGCTCCAGCAGCGCCGTCGCGTGGCCCGAGCGCGGCGCCGGCGCCGCGCAGTCGTCCGGCGCCGCCCGCAGCGGCCGCCACGCCATCGCCATCGATGCCGATCCTGCTTTTTTGACAACTAAAAAATACAGATTTTTGAATATACGGTGTTGGTGTCGGTGTCGGTGTCGGTGTCGGTGTCGGTGT
>JAASGM010000668.1:0-15016 GCA_023334215.1 Globisporangium cystogenes | reverse complement strand
CGGTCGCAGTGCGCGCGACATTGCGGTCCTGAGTGAGAGTAGCGAGATAGCGAGATCGAGTGGCGCCGGGTGCTGGTGCTGAACGAGTTTGTTGTTGTTGTCGACTGCAGACGGGAGATTCGAGACTGAAGCCTCGGAGAGAGCTGCTCGTGGGAGTCTGGCTGCTGGTTGGCTGTGCTCCACATGCAAGCCTCCTCCTCCTCGTCCTCGACGCCCGCAGCGCGGATGTCACTTGGCGGGTCACTCCAGATGGCATCGACAAAGCTTCGAATATCTTTTGATCATGCCTGTAGCACTACTTGTCTGTAGTGATAAAAACACGGGAGTTCAGACTTCATGCTGTGCTTGCCTCTTGGCACTTTGCACAGTTTGCACGCTGCACGAAGTTGCGATCGATTGATCAAAGACGCGGATGACATGAAGACTCGGACAGTTTGAACAATGTAGTTTGGCCTCTCGTCGCGAGCCAGCGTTGTGCTCGCGGATTTGCCATCTCGCCCCGCGACCGCCAAAGCGCTGCCTCAGCGAGTGGCTCTCGGTTTCTTTCGTGCTGCCTTGCGCACACACGCACACTGACGCGCGCCGAACGTGCCAGCCATCTGGCGAGCAGAGCAGCGAAAGCTCCATTCTGAACTGAAAGCCACGAGGACTCGACTGACCGAACAGGCAAGCAGTCCAAATTCAAATTGCTTGCTTGCGGTTGCTGCTGCCAGGTCATGTTGTATCCTCCCGACTCCGATCCTAGAGCGTGCTCGATTAGCAGAAGTCGATCTTGGAGTCTTGACAGTCTTGCGCAGAATCGCGAGATGAATTCGAAGATGTTGAGTGAAGAGTATGGCGGGTGCTGAAGATACGATCGCTTCCAGTCTTGTCATCACTTGAGTTCACCTTCACAACCACAGCAACCAATGCAGAAGGGAGGGGGGGGGGCAGCCACGATGGACTCGAAGGTTCACTTTGGACTTTTTGGTATCTATATTATTGATGCCAAACACTCCAATGTAGTCAATAATGGTATACCATTATTGATACGACTTCGAAATTATGGTTTTTGTTCACACGGTCGGCAATTATTTGGCCAATAAAGGCTATTGATTGGACTAGGCACCTCGCCAGCAGCCAATAGGAGACCACTACAGAAGCATAGTTAAGTCAAGACATATTTTATAGAATCATTAAAACTATCGGGGGCGGTGACAACAGGACCGAAAATGTTTTGTTGTGACATATTTCGTCTCTTGCCACCACACACTGCGCTGACGTCCAAGCGAAGACCCTCTTCTTCTTGCAGCGCGCTGGCACGACATCCTCGATGAGCGCAGCGGTCGTCAGCCTGCCGGCCGCCAACTGCGCGTGGCAGCAGACGCTGCGTGCGGACGGCAGCTGCGCGGTGGAGCCGCGTTCGTGCATGGACTGCCTCAACCAGCGGCTCCAGAGCGGCGAGAAGTGCGTGCTGACCCCGGTCGGGCTCTGTGCCGACATCGCGCAGTACGACTACAAGCAGGACTTCCGTCAAGGCGGCCCCGCTGGCAGCCCCGCCATGGGCTTCCCCGTGCGCTACAACTACTTCCCGAGCGGCAACTCGACGTACTGCGCGTCCGGCGACGCGCACTGCCGCGCATGCCAGGAGACCACGTTCACGTACGACGACCAGAACCCGTCCACGTACTGCACCGGCGCCGACGGCTGCGTCTGCGTGAAAGCGTGCGAGTCGCCCTCGTGGCGAAACGAGACGCTCGAGCGCCTGCGCAACTCCACCGACGCGGTCGCGAACGCCACGTGCCCGGTGGCCGCGAACGCGTCCACGACGTACAACGGCTCCGACAGCAGCAGCGGGGACGGCTCGCCCGCGATCACGAACATCTTAGTCAAGAAGAACGTGTACGCGAACGAGAACGAGTGTCGGTGGTACCAGAACCAGACGTTCTGCGACGTGCCGCGCTCGTGCTACGACTGCCTCAATGTCGCGCTCTACAGCGGAGGGGTGCGTTCGTGGATTCGATCGTTGGGGGGTGTCGTGTCGCTCTTGTTTCCTGGTTCTTCGACCCAGGTGCTCACTGCCTTCCGTACGCAGCGGTGTATGATCAACCCGCTCGGGTTCTGCGCGCCGATGTCCGAGTACGACTACAAGTACGACTTCCGCTCTCGGCCGTCGCCGAACGCGTCGCATTACTTCCCGTCGAACGCGACGTACTGCGAGCCCAGCGACGCGGTGTGTGCGAGGTGCAAGGCAACAGTGTTCCAGGACTCTGCGAGTGGATCACTGAACCCGACGCAGTTCTGCGTTGGGGCGAACGGCTGCGTGTGCGTCGCAATCTGCGAGTCCCCGAACTGGAAGCCGCTCGTGAAGGAGGCGACGTGCTTGGTGTCGGTGGTCACGGTGACCTCGAAAGTGCCGTTCTCGATCACCTCACTCGCGCTCATGATGATGGGGTTCACGCTCCTCTTCACGGTCTCGGTGCAGTTCCTGACGGTGATGCGGAACCGAAGTACGTCCACCGCTCTCTTGGCAGACACGAGAAGACTGGCAGCCTGTGTCGTGAGGTGCAGCGGCTAAGACTGTCTTGACTTTGTTGGTGCGCACAGGACGTGTTCGAAGAGAGCAGGAGCGCCGAGAGCACCGACTACAAGTTCTGCGCGAGCGCAGCGTGGCTGGCGGCCAGCAGCTGCAGCTCGAGGGCTGGAAGAGTATGTGCCAGGAGCTCATCAGCAAGGAGCGGGAGTTCCACGGCGAGGGGCAGCATGAGATGGCGATCCTGACGCACGGAGACGGCCCGACCGTGATGGTCGAAGAAGGTGACGGCTACCGCCCGATGTCCCCGAGCAACCATGCGCCATCGTCGCAGGCGCACACTCGTCCGGAGGAGTCTCACGCGCGCGGACCCGGGGAAGCTGGAGAAGCCGGAGCGCACCTGGGCTGAACGAGATCTCCCTCACACCTCGGTCGAGTCGAGGTTGTCCGCAGTATCGTGGCTAATTGATGTAATTTTTTCTGAATTGAGTGACAACGTACTGAAATAGGCAAAACATCCTTGTAGATGGACTTGTGGAATCATTTCTGATTAGCAAAAGATTAGTCATTGAACACTCGTGGCAATCCGCTACTTCGCCCTTCAAGTTCCCACGGTCTCCGTCGACCAGCACGATGTCGGCGCCACTGCCCCAGCGCCACAATCAACGGCGCCAGCGCCTGGAGCAGCAGCACAAGTACGCGTGGGTCGGAGCGGCGCCAAACGCCAAAGCGTCGCGGAATGAGCAGCAGCAGCAGCTCCAGCTCGGTGTCAAGCGGAGCCCTTCGCTCGAGCTGCGCTTGGAAAGAGGTCGTCAGTGCGTCCGGTTCCTGCTCGCTCCAGCCCCGCACTTGCCGCGAGTGTCTGGACGGCACGCCGACGAACGACACGGTACGCGACTGGCAAGCTTCCAAACTATCTCGGACTTTGTATCTGTACTCACGTGCGCGGCTCAGGCGTGCGTGCTGACACCGACCGGGCTGTGCAGATCTGCGAGCGCGTACGTCGCGGCACAGGACTACCGACGCAACGTCTCCACAGGCAGCGATGCGAACTATTTCCTCGCGGCGAACGCGAGCTACTGCCCCGAGAGCGACGCAACCTGCTCCGAGTGCTTGCGCGCGAAGGGCTCCACGGCGCGCTTGTCCGACTTCTGCATCGGGAAGGGCGGCTGTGTATGCGTCTCGATCTGCGAGAACGCGCAATGGGCGGTGTTGACTCAAGCTCAGCTCTCGACTGCCATGGTCTCGGAGGGCGAGTCGAGTTCGTGTTCATTGACGAGATCAAGTTTCGCGACGCCGGCACCATCGCGAACTCAACGGAAGCACATGCTCGCGGCTGAAGACCGGTGCACGTGGTACACGAACCAGACGCTGTGCGGCTTGCCGAGAACTTGCTTTGACTGCTTGAACACTCCAGTCGCGAGTGGAGAGGTAAGAGCTGTGTCGTTAGCGGGACGAGAGGGGGTCTCGCGACTCAATGTACTCTGCTGTCGCTGGTGGCTTGCTCAGGAGTGCACGATCACGCCGTCCGGCTACTGCGCGAGCATCTCACAGTACGACCCACGCCAAGACTTCCGCGTCAACGCCTCCGCCTCCGCTGCGCACTACTTCCCATCAACCAACACGACGTACTGCGCATCGGGCGACACAGTCTGCACACACTGTCGTGCGACGACTTCCCAGCAATCGAGGAGCGGGAGTGTGAACCCGTCGCAGTACTGCGTCGGCGAGGGCGGCTGTGTGTGCGTGAGCTTCTGCGAGTCTCCGCTGTGGCGCTCAGCAGTGACAAGCGCACTCTGCCAGTACCCGGAAGCGCCGGTGGACAGCGTCGAGAGCTCGTTGTCTCTCGCACGACCGATCCGCACGGTCGCGCTCATAACAATGACAGTGATCACCGCGGCGGCTGCGCTGGCGGTGCTGCTCTCCTGTCGAGGTACGCAATGGTTTGGTCGCGCTCTGCATCGAGTTGGATGCGGCGACGCATTCTCAACTCTGTTTGCTGCTCTTTAGCACGAAGCTGGCGTCGGGAAGCCCACGAGCGAGCCCAGGAGCGGACTCGGCAGCGTCGGAGCGAAGCCGCGCACGGACCGACGCTGGAGCTGCCGGCGTGGAAGGCGCTGCGCGAAGAGCTGATCGAGAGCGAACACGTCGCGCCAGCGCACAGAGAACATCGGATTTCCGCACCGACGTCACACCGGAGCTCCGAGGCGCTGCTGGCCGTGTAGACGGAGGCTCGCGATGTGTGTGAGCGTTTGAAGCTGTTGTTAACACGAGAGGCAATGATGCGTGCTGGAACACTGTTTGAAGACAATGTGTGTGAGCGTTTGAGCTGTTGTTGAACACGAGGTACTACAGGCAGTGCAGTGCTCACCTTCGGATTAGTCGGATCTGTGTGGCGCACACAGATGACGAATCGCAGAGTAATTTTCATACTGCGTTCAAGTGAGAAAATAGAAAGCGATTTTTGCACACAGTGTCGTCCTCGCTCTTCCTCGGTCAATTGACTGACTTGACAGGTACACGCACTTCTCTCGGTTCTCAATGGCCTCCGGCAGCGGCAGCGGCAGCAGCGCGGCGGCGACTGTCGGCCTCAAGTCCGCGACGTCGAACCCCGACACGTGCATGTGGTACGCGAACGCCGAGTGCAGCAAGCCGCGCACGTGCTACGACTGTCTCAACGTCGCGATCCCGTCCGGCGAGGTGAGTCCAAGCGAGAGAGAGTGAGAGCGAGCGAGTGAGCGAACGAGCGGTGGCTGTGTGCAGACGCTCACAAGGCGCTCGTTGCTGGCATGTGCTGCTGCCAGTGCGCGATCGACCCGCGCGGCCAGTGCGTGACGCAGGCCGAGTACCAGTCGTTCCTCAAGGCGCGCGCGTACTACTACCCGAACTACAAGTATTACCCGTCGGGCAACTTCACGTACTGCAGCGCGCTGGACGCCACGTGTCAGCTCTGCAAGCAGAAGTGGATCCAAGACTACTACGCGTTTGGCAACACGCCCGCGATCCCGTTCTGCACGGGCGTCGGCGGTTGCGTGTGCGTCGCGTACTGCGAGCTGCCCGGGTGGGGGGACACCGTGCTCGGCAACCAGTGCTCCAACTCGGGTAGCGCCGCGGAGGTCGACTCGCCCAAGCTCTTCGGCTCCGTGGGACTTAGCATCGGTTTCTTCGTGCTCTTTATCGCGGCCGCGATCGGCGCGCGCTTCGTCATGCAGCGCCTCCAGTGGAACGGTGCGGCGCAGTGTGGACTCTCTAGCTGCTTGACTCTGTCTGCCTGTGAGTGCGTCTCTGTGCTGGGAGCTCATCGAAAGACCCACGGCGTCCGATGCACACGTGCGTTCTTCCTGTGCGCAGCAGGGGCGAACCGGAATCACGACCCGCCTCGCCGCGAGCCGTCGGGGCCGCAGCTGAGTCTGAACGGCTGGAAGTCGATGCGCGAGAAGCTCATCGCGTCCGAGCGGCAGCACATTGAGGGTCGATCGGTGCCGACGCACTCGGTTTTGGAAGAGGCGCCGGCGGTAGTGCTCGAGGAAGGCGCGGGCTTCCGTCCCGAGTCGCCGAGCCAACTCGGAGCGCATCGGTAGCAGGGCGGCACGTTCTTGTCGTGAGGGGAGAAGACCACGAGAGCAGCAGCGGGATCATGTACTGCGTGACGTTTGAGCTCCAGTGTTCCGCTGTGTCCTGAGTCGATCAGGCAGGATCAAAGTGATCGAGTGATCCCTTCCCATCCTCCTCGTCAAGAACGCGAGAGAAGTTCGATCACTTGCCAGCGCCAGCACCAGCGCAGAGACCACGAGCGACCAGCACGATGAGCTTCGGCGGCGGAAGCAGCAGCGACGCCAGTGGCAGCGGCGCGGACATCACGCTGGCTGGCGCCAAGACCTGGACAACCGACGCGCGCGACTCGTGCACGTGGTATGGCGGCGTGCCCTGCCACCGCCCGCGCTCGTGCTTCGACTGCCTCAACGTCCGGCTCCCAGGCTCCCAGGCGCGTTCGGCCTCGCTCTCGCTGGCTGTCGCTCCCTCCAGTGTGTTCTGACCGTTCGCTCCCTCGCCCTTGCGTCGCGCAGTGCGTGGTCGACCCTGGCGGCGCTTGCATCACGGTTGCCGATTACGAGTCCGCGCGCAGCGCGTACCCGGCCTCCTACTCGTTCTACGGCTCAGCCGCCTACGCGTACTGCGCTGCGAGCGATGTCTCGTGCACGGCGTGCCGCGAGGGCTGGCGCAACGGCTCTCTACCGGCGTCCACCTCGAGCTGCTTCGGCGTCGACGGCTGCGTGTGCGTCGCGAGCTGCGAGCTGACGGGCAGGGACGCGAGCGTGCTCGACCGCGCGCGGTGCGCCGCGCCTGCCCCCGAGAACTCGCTCTACAAGCTGCTCACGGCGCTTGGGCTCGCGCTCGCGATGTGCGCTGTGTTCACGGCGGTCGCGCTCGCGGTCCGCTATGTCGTGCGGCGCTTGGAAGCCCGAGGTGCGTTCATTGCATATCGTGGCGGGTGTTCTGCGCCGACTGAGAACGTCACACGTGCTGCAGGCGACACGCTGCGGCTCGAGCGCCTGCGCGCGCGACGACGTCCGCGCCGCGAGTCGAGCGGGCCGCCGCTGGCGCTCGACGGCTGGAAGGCCATGCGCGAGGAGCTGGTGGCCAAGGAGCGCGTGCACCTCGCGGGCGGCGGCGGCGCAGAGCTCGCGGCGGAGGTCGAGGAAGGCGAGGGCTTCCGGCCGGTCTCCCCGAGCCAGACGCACAGGCGGTGAGCCCTCGATGGCTGGCGGTCTCGATGTCCACGCAAGTGAATCCACCGCTGGGGTCCGCGAAAAAAGTAGCGCGAGCGCATCCACGTTCGAATTCGCGACGCGTGTGGCGCGCACGAGCGTCTGGAGCTTTGGAGCCTGAGAGCCTGAGAGCCTGAGGGCCGTGTTGCTGTGGCGGCGGCGCTGGACGCCAGACCACTTGCGCCGAGTATGCCACCCGCCGCTGCCGCGGTCTCCCTCCCCTCGCGTCACGAGTCGCCGCCGCCTCGAATATTTCTCTCCTGCTCTTGGTACCGCAACGCCCACTTCCGAACAGTATGAGCACCCGACGCTCCACGACACCAGCGCCGGCGACCGCGACGGCCGGCGACAACGCGTGCACGTGGGAGCGCGGCGCGCGGTGTGCGGTGCCGCGCTCGTGCAGCGCCTGCCTCAGTTCCGACAGCGTACGTGGCGCTGGCCGACGTTGATGTTGAAGCCACTTGATTTCCGACTGATGGCCGCTTGATTTATCTGTCACGAAAGTGCGCACTCGGCTCGCGCGGCGAGTGCGTGAGTCAGCAGCAACTGCTGCTCACCGGCGCGAGCGCGTCGGCCGCCGCTGCCTCGTCGTCACTCGCCTACTTCTCCGGCAGACGCTACTGCGCAGCAGGCGACGCCACGTGCGCGCGCTGCGCTGCGCAGTGGCGCGCGGCGTTCGGCGCCGCCTCCGCCGAGACGCTGCCGCCGGCGGCGGAGAACGCGACGTGCGTCGGCGATGGCGCGTGCCTGTGCCTCGCGGCGTGCGAGCTGCCGGCGTGGGAGTCGCGTGTGCTGGGGCTGACGCAGTGCGGCGCTCGGGCGCCGTCCTCACCCACGGCCAACGACTCGAGTTCTCCGAGCGCGGCGGCGTTTCTGATCGCCGGCGCCGCGTGCCTCGCGCTCGTCGCGGTGTTCGCGCTCATTTCGCTCTGGCTCGCCAAGTTCGTGCGCAAGATGGACGGCAACGCGCAGCAGATGCGCCTCAACCGCTTCCGGCTCCCGGTGCGCGAGCCGTCGGGCCCTCGACTGCAGCTCGAGGGCTGGATGGCCATGCGCGAGAAGCTCGTGCAAGACCACGCGGACGCCGGCGCTCCGGCGCTCGCGCCGCCGTCGCTCGCTGCTGCACCATCGATGGCTACGATGGCGGCGTCGCCCACGGACTCGAGCGTCGCAGCAGCGGTTCGCTGGTGCTCTGCTGGCGGCGAGATCACGTCCGACGTTGCCGGGTCCGACGTCGTGTAGTGTCCCTCTATAATCTGCTTACAGCTCGAAAGTACGCACTTGAGAGCCTGTATATGCGCGTCTTGGAGGTCGCCATCATCATCGCCTCGCGCAGGATTTGCGCGCTGTGCGTGAACGCCGCCGCTGCGTAGGACACTGCCGTCTAAAGGCTGCTGGCAGCATCAGAGGTGTCAACAACGAACACTTGGGATTGCCTCGTGACTGCCAGTTGCCAGCTGGTGTCGCTGGCTCGCCAGACCCCCATTCCGACTTTTGCGCAGATGGCGACGACCGGCAGCAACCGCACCGCCGGCAGCGGCAGCCGCGCGGCCGACGTCGTCGCGAGCATCTCCACGCCGACGCCGATGCCCGCGTCGACCGCAGAGGTCTCGCGCGAGCCCAAGCAGGCGTGGCAGAACCCCGGCGACTCGTGCACGTGGTACGCCGGCGGCATCTGCTACGCGCCGCGCTCGTGCGCCGACTGCATCAACGTCAACGTACAGAACGACGCGGTGCGGGCGGCCGCTGCTGTGGCCTCGAATCCGCAGCAAGCGACCAACTGACAAAGTGCGCTGTGCTCGTCGTCCCCATTGTCGGCAGTGCGCAGTGGACCCGAACGGCATGTGCGTCTCGATGACAACGTACTCGAGGTACGCGGGGAGATCGCGCGGCGAGCGCGGCCAAGTGGGCTTCAACGGCTACTTCCCGGCCGCGAACTTTACGTACTGCCCGATCGACGACGCGACGTGCAACGCGTGCAAGACCGAGTGGCGGACCGAGTACTGGAGCAAGAACCAGGCGGTGCCGCCCGCTGTCTGCCGCGGCGTCGACGGCTGCGTGTGCATCTCGGCGTGCGAGGTGCCGAGCCGCGCAGAGTCGATCGTGATGAACTCGTGCACGATGCTCGGCTTCGACCGCTCGAAGCTCGTCTCGAGCGCGTACATCACGGCCGGCGTGTTCGCCATCATGGTCGCTTTCTTCATCATGTACCGGTCGTGGTCCAAGAAGCGCGCGCTCCGAGGTCAGTGGCTGTGTGTGTGCTGTGGCACATGGAAAGTGGCAGCACCGTTGGCGGCTGTGACCCACACGTTCTCACTTGTTTGTGCACTGGCGGCCGCTTCAGCATACGAGCGCGAGGAGCAGGAGCGCGGGGAGCGCCGCGAGCGGCGCCGCCACCAGATGCGCGAGCGGCAGCTCCGCACGGGTCCGCTGCTGGGCCTCGGCGGCTGGAACTCGCTGCGCGACAAGCTGCTGGAGACTGAGCGCGAGCCCGGCCAGCGGCCGCTCGCAGGCATCGGCGCGGCGACTGGCGGTGCTGCTGCTACGGCCGAAAGCGCCGCCAGTCGAGACGTCGTCGCCGCTAACGACGAGAAGGAACGCGAGGAGGCGGAGGAAGGAGCGCAGAGCCACAGCTCTCCGGCATCTCCGGCGGCCGCCGAGCGCCGCCACCCGCGCGGGAGCAGCCACAACGACGCCGTGTAGATCTACACGATGAAGAAAAGAGCTGTGCGTTCGCGACCTCTTTGTTTTCGCTGAAACGCTTCATTCCGCAAGAAGCTTCATAAAAGTAAAGATTTTGCCTGTGTATATAAGTTTTGCCTCTCTATGTTTGGTAACGGTTCACAAGTGGATTTTCGGTACAGTACGCGGAGTCGACGGACGAGAGCGAAGTCGTCGGTGTTCGCCATCGCTCTCGCGATGGCTGCGACGCCTGCGTCGCGCCGGGACGGCAAGCGCGTTGGCAGCTCAAGCCGCGACCACCGCGCGAGCGGCGCGGCAGCCATCGCGCAAACCTGGATTCGCCATGTCGGCTGACGCCGCGAACGGAAGTCTCGCAGACGCGATCACCGCGCCTGAGCCAAACACGACGACGAGCGCGGTGGCGCACGCCACGGTCGCGCCGAAGCGGAATGCGAACAACAGCCGCGACTCGTGCGGTTGGTACTCCGGTCAGCGCTGCTCGATGCTGCGCGACTGCTACGACTGTCTCAACGTTGCGCTGGAGCGATATACGGTGTGTGCGTGTGCACTCGCGGGCGTGTTGCTGTCACCAAGTGCACAAAGCTGTAGCTGCTTGCGCTGTGGCGCGACTAAGCCGTCTTGCTGCCGTGTCGATGCAGTGCACGATCGATACGAAAGGCATGTGCGTGAGCACGGTCGTGTACGACCAGTACGCGAAGGCGAACGGCACGCTGAACGACCCGAACTTCCTCGGCTTCTTCCCTTCCGCTAACTTCACGTACTGCCCGAGCTCGGACGAAGAGTGCCGAAGCTGCAAGGAGCGCTGGCGGCAGACATACGCGGAGACTGGTCGCGTGCACGGAGACCAAACCTGCAGCGGCGCGAACGGCTGCATCTGCGTCGCGGTGTGCGAGTCGCCGGACCGCGCGCAGACGATCCTCAGCAGCGTGTGCCCGTCGACGTTCGGGCTCCCCGGTCCGCGCACCAAGGCCCTCGTCACCGTGTACCTGGGCATGGGTATGCTCGCGATGCTGTTCATCGTGGTCATCTTGTTCAAGTCGTGGTTCCACCGGCGTGTCGAGAGCGGTGCGTCCTGTGCTGTGTTATGTATGCGAACGTGAGAGCGGTCCGCTGACGCTTTGTTCGGTATCTCACAGCGCGAGAGAGAGCGAGACGCGAACGCCGCGAGCGCCTCCGCAACCGCCCACTCCGGACGGGTCCTCCGCTCGCGCTCAAGGGCTGGTCGGAGCTGCGCGAGAAGCTGCTCGAGTCCGAGCGCGAGTTCATCGAGGGCGGTGCAAAGCTGTCGGAGCCTGGTGTCAAGGCGCCGGAGGAGGCAGGCAGCGAGCGCGAGGTGGAGGCCGAGCAGGCGTCGTCATCTGCAGTGCGTACGGAGTGAGCTGTTGGTGAGCATAGCCACGTGACAGATGGTGGGCAGCATAACAACGAGGTCTGATGGTCCCAATAATTGTCAGTTGTCAATTTGGACTCGGCGATGACCAGCTCATTCACCCTCGCTTCGGAGCTGTTGGAGCCCGTGGAGGTGGCGCCGAAGCGCGCGCCGCAGAGCAAGAAGGACGCGTGCACGTGGTTCGACAACAGCAAGTGCAGCGCGCCGCGCGGGTGCGAAGTGTGCCTCAACACAGCGTTGCGAGACCAGCAGGTGCGTTCGCTGGCGGCGCTCGGAGCTCATCGAGTGACTGACGCCGAGCGGATGGCTGTTTGGTGCAGTGCGGCGTCGCGCCGAGCGGCGTATGCACCGACATGAGTCCGCTGGGAGGCTCAGTCGCGCTCGACTCGACCTTGACGTCGTTCCCAGCCGCCAACTTCACGTACTGCGAGGCAGCGGATGCGACCTGCAGCGACTGCAAGGCTACCTGGACACGGGAGTACAAGACTACGGGCGTGTACCCGCTCGGCAAGCTCTGCCAGGGCGAGCGCGGCTGTGTCTGCCTCTCGCAGTGCGAGTCGCCGAGCTTCTCGGCCAAAGTGATCACAAGTGAGTGCTCGCTCTTCGAAGAGACTGCGGGGGCCACCAAGCAGATGTACACGGCGGCGTGTGTGCTCGGACTCGCTGTTATCGTGTACTCAATCTACCGAGCGTGGCAACGGGACAAGGCCGACGAAGGTGCGTTCGCGATGCGGGTGTTGGCATCGTGAGCGCTGAGCTGACGCGTGTCGTGGCACAGATCTGGAGCGAGAGCGACGAGAGCGCCAAGAGCAGCGGCGATTGCGGCGCGCCGCGCAGCGTGGCGTCAAGGGTGCCGGGCAGTTAAGTCTCACCGGGTGGAAGGCTTTGCAGGAGAAGCTGCTCGAGACCGAGCGCGAGAGTCGAGTCAGGAGCTGTGCGCGGGCCGCACCAAGAGAGTGTGACGACGGCGACGACGTGCGTGCAATGGATCGGATGTCAGGCGGAGCGCCAGAGACAACAGCAAGTACTGCGCCAGCGACGGTGGGGACAAACAACGCAGTCGATGAGGAGGATGCTGTGGCGATCCGCATCGCCTGATGCAGAATGAGAACACCGGCGACTTCCGAGGCGAGGATGCCTGCAACCTCAATCCTCGACGCGCTTGGCAGTCCTCGATCCGCAGCTCGATTCGCGTCAGCAACTCAACCTCGAGCTGCACCAGCAGCGAGGTGGTGCGTCTCGAGAGCAAGCAGGTCGACAGTTTGCCGAAAGCAAGGACGCAGCGACGCTCGCCAAGTCCGCGATCGCTGGCGTCATGAAGAAGCGCGGCTCGGTCTGACTGGGCCTCTTCCGTGGCCCGTGCCACCACCGAGCGAGCGACCAGCGTGTACGCGGTGAGAAATGCACACACACGCCTTCCTTGCCAACGACCTTTGTCGTCTTCACCTTCATTGTGTCGCTTTGCTGGCCCCTCCAGCACCGCGAGGTGATGCAGCCGAAAGCGCGTCCATCAGACTCCGCTCTCGTCCTTCGGCTTCGCTCATGTTCATCACTTCCTCGCTTGCTCTGAAAATTTGGTCATCTGCCTGCCTCGATCTCGGCTTCGACTGCGCGCTTCCCAATCGCTTCGGCGAGCGTCACTTCCGGATCAGCGCTCCCAAGCAGAAGTCAAGCGAAGACACCTCCAGCACACGTCGGACATGGACGCAGCCGAGTCGAACGCCGCCGTGGAAGTCGTGGCTCCAGGTGCCGCTGCTGCTGGACAGCACATCGCAAGCAGCGTGCGCGCGGACAAGGCGGTCGCGAAGGACAACCAGCAGCAGCAAAGCAAGAAGGAGAGCGGCAAGAAGAAGCCCTGGTACGAGCGCATCAAGCTCCAGCCGGTGATCTACCGCGGCAAGTGCGGCATCTAGGCTCTCTCGCGACGGGCATACAGACCCAGGCGGCTAGCTGTGGAGCGAGAGAACACGAGTTGTTTTGAAGTGTGGCTATCAGCGTCTGTGTGTCGTGTGCGCTCGCAACAAGCAGAGAGCACGGCGGTAGGCAGCGTCGGCCTCTGTCGAGAACGAGAATGAGTTCAACGCGAGCAAGGGGAGCAGCAGCAGCAGCAGCAGCAGCAGCGCAGGCACCCTGAGCCGATCGTCGCGACCACGCTGCGAGTTGATGTAGCGAGGCGCTACCGAATCGGGCAGAGTGCCAATAGAACGGCAACAAGCTGCTCTTCTGCTTCCAAGCGGCACGCGCATGCCGCGCTTCGGGCTCGGGGTGTACAAGTGCACGCGCTGCGCCTCGGTTACCGGCGCGTGGACACAGCGCGGTGGTGCCGCAACGAGGCAGACGTGGGGGCTGCGCTGGCGGACGCGCACTCAGCCGCCGTCACGCCGCCGATCGGCGACATCCCGATCTTTGCTGTCAACTGCCAGATACTCTGACGTGAACGACAGAGTCTGGTGTACAGTGTCTGGTCGAGAGAGAGAGAGAGAGAGAGAGAGAGAGAGCAAGAGAGACTGGCCGGCGAGCGGGTGGATCGCGTGCGCCGGCCGCCGCTCACTTTCACGTTGACGCCCTTCTCGACGATCTCCGCCCGGTCGCCGCCAGGCAGCGTCGCCACGTCCTTCCGTTCGTGCGCAGCAAGCTCACGTGCATGGCCTCCGCGTCCCGCGCCGCCTCGAACGGCCGCCCGAAGCAAACTCTCTCGCGCGCACACACTCACGTTCTGGACGAACGGTTGCTGCGAGACGTACGCCACCTGCCACCCGCGCAGCCACGAGCGGCCGCGGCTGCCACGCGTGTCACCCAGGAGGCCGCTCAGTAAATCCCGGCGTAGCGCTCATCGGCGACTCGCGACGCACACGGGCCGCGATCGCGCGCGTGGTGTACCAGGACGCGGACGTGTACGTGCTGGACGACGTCCTGTCGGCGGTGGGCAGTCACGTTGGCCACAGCATGTCGACGGTCTGCGTCAAGGGTCAAAGCCAAGGCGGCGCTCACGAACAAGCGTCGCAGTGCTCGTTGTGCTCGTGGTGCTCGTGACGCATGGGCTGGTGTTCCTGAGCCAGTGCGACCGAATCCTCGTGCTTCTCGAGAGTGGCGAGATGGTCGAGCAGGGCACGCATGCGGAGCTCATGCGCGAGAAGCACGGGATGCAGACGGACGGACCCTGTGGCTGGGTACAAGGAGCAGGACCAGCAGCCCACGACGATCGAGGAGGTGGAGGACGCCGGTGGCGGAGTCTGGGGACGATGGCGATGACGAGCTTACTTGAGGCTGCAGCGTTGGACGGCGAGGGCGGCGCATACGCTAACAACGCCGACGAGGAGGTGCGGATGCTCGCGTTCGTGGGTCGCCGCCGGCTCGAAAGTAGGTCATCGGCATCGCCCTCGGCACGACGAACTCGTGCGTGGCCGTGATGGAGGGCAAGGCGCCGCGCGTGATCGAGAACTCGGAAGGCGCGCGCACGACGCCGTCCGTGGTGGCGATCCTGGACAACGACGAGCGCCCCGTGGGCATGCCGGCCAAGCGCCAGGCGGTGACGAACCCGGAGAACACGTTCTACGCGGTCAAGCGCCTGATCGGGCGCAAGTTCCAGGACAAGGAGACGCAGGAGGTGTCCAAGGTCGTGTCGTACAAGATCGTGGCCGG
>JAASGM010000667.1:0-15031 GCA_023334215.1 Globisporangium cystogenes | reverse complement strand
GAAGCAGGAAGCGAAGGAAGCTAAGGAAGCAGCCATGAGCTACCGCGGCATGAACCCGAACGCCGAGATCGTGAGCAAGTCGCAGGCGCTGCTCGTGAACGTGAGCGCCGCCAAGGGCCTGCAGGGCGTGCTCAAGTCGAAAAATGTGGAGCATATTCACATGAGTGACCTGTCACTATCTCGAATGAGTGACCTGTCACTCAAGCCGTGGGTTGAGTTCACGTGGTGTGTACCCACTGACACGAATGATATGAATCGAAGACGAGGTGACTGGCTCCAGGTGGCACCGGCGCACTCGCTCCGATGAGCTCCGGCGCGCACCAGCGCTGCTGCAGGCGGCCCGCACACGACTGCAAACTGGCATTCGGTGATCGCAGCGACAGCAGCAGCAGCTGCGGGATCAGGAGCGCGTGCGTCGTGTCTCACGCGCACGAGCACCGCCATTTGACCTCCTCCTCCTCCTCCAGAGGCGCTGAGCCTGGCGCATCAAAGAGCCAACTGCTGTCGCCAGCAACGCCGACTGCGAGTGCGATGGTGCGTCGCCAACCAGCAAGCGAGCGCGTAGGTGAACCCGCACGCTCCGCCACGACGACGACGGTGCCGACGGCGAAGGTGCAGCGCTACGAGAAGCTCGGGCTGCTGGGCTCCGGCGGCGCCGCCGCCGTCTACCTCGTGTGCCAGCGCTCGACGCGGCAGCTCTTCGCGATGAAAGTGCAGCAGGTTGTTGGCGTGCAGCACACGCGGCAGGTGCGTCGCTGGCTGCGAGTGGTGGGCGGACCTCTGTCTGCAGCAGCAGCGCGTGGCTCATTGCTCGTCCTCGTCGTCGTTGTGACTCTCAAGGCGGAGCGGGCGTTCAAGGAGCTCCGGATCCTTCAAGCGCTTCAGCACCCGTTTGTCGCTCGGCTGCATGAGGCGTTCCAGGTACGAAGCTCAGACCGTCGTCATCCTCACAGTAGCAGCTGTGACTCGACCTCCTCTCTCACATTCGCGGTCTGCTGCTCCTCAGGACGGCGCGAACCTCTGCCTCGTGCTCGAGTTCTGCGAAGGGCGGACGCTCAACGACGTCCGAGCCTTCTGCGGCGGAGTCCTCACGGAGGAGGAGGCGAAGGTCTACGCGTCCGAGATCGTGGCGGCGCTCGAGTTCGTGCACACGATGGGGTTCGTGTACCGCGACCTGAAGCCCCAGAACGTGCTCGTGCAGCGCGACGGCCACATCCGGCTCGTCGACTTTGGCGTCGCACAGCGCGGAGATCCGGCCGAGCATACTGCGGACAGCGGTGCGGGGTACGGTGCGGACGACCGAGTGCGACTGCGGTCGTGCTCGTTCGTTGGCACTGTGGACTACATGCCGCCGGAGATGATCCAGCAGAGACCCCAGAGCTCGGATCTGGACTGGTGGGCACTCGGGTGCTTGCTGTACGAGCTGCTGTACGGGTTCGCGCCGTTCCGCGACCACACGCGCAAGACGCCGAGGAGCCGCAGCCCCCGCGACGTCGACCCAGCCGCGCACTTTCGAGAGATCCTCAAGTGCCGCGTCGCGTTCCCCGCGTCTCCGAGAGTGAGCGACGAGTGCAAGGACCTGCTGCGCGCGCTGCTCACGAAAGACCCGAGTCGCCGCCTTGGCCACCGGCGCGGCGCCGCGGAGATCAAGCAGCACCGTTTCTTCCGCGGAGTTCAGTGGGCGTTGCTCGGGAACCGCTCGCCTCCTGTCGCTGTGTCGGAGCCGCCCGCTGGAGCTGCTTGCAGAGCGAACTCTCGCACTTGCGTGCTGGAAGGGGACCGAGCAGAAGAACTCGCTGCGGTTGAAGCTCGTCTACTCGGCAGCTTTGACTCTGGTGCGTGGACGACTCGTCGAGGCTGTTGCTGTGTCATCGGCTCCGACGATGGCAGGCTCGAGGCTAGCTCGCCCTACAGTCTGTCTGCATACTCCACCGGCGAAGACACGTGCGACGAAGAGTGCGATCGAATGGTGCTCGCCGCAGAGACTTCCGCCAGCGCGTGGAGCCAGGAGAGGTGTCCGTGCAGCACCTTGGCGGAGATCCCGTACCAGCGCTGCGAGCAGTTCGATCGGCAGCTGCGTTCCTCGACCTCGATACTCGACGCGCTACGAAGACACCGGAGTTTGATCCGCCAGACACCAAGAGCGCTCTTCGCTCCTCCCGCCAGCACCAGTCCTCCCCACGCATCCTCTCGCAGCCACAGCTCCAAGCCCAGCAAACCGATCTCGAGCATTCTCGAGCGAGACGCCTGGACGCTCTTCACTTCCAGATCCGCGTCTGCCCGCGTGTAAGCGTCCGCGACACACACCACTCTTCTGTCAACAACCCAATGCAGTGTCTTGTTCTCCTCTCGCTCACTCACTCGTGCGGAGTCTTCTCCGTCTCAGAGGACGCCTTGCGCACGTCGGATCGACCGATCTCGGGCGGGAAGAGCACCATCGCGGAGTGCACGGCGGCGCTGGAGTAAATCTCGGAAGAGGCGACTAGCGTGGGCGAGGTGCGCTCGAGCGTGTCTGAGCCGCGTGTCTGCGACTGGGGACGCAGGATGTCGAAGTGCACTTCGAACACCAAGTCGCCGTTGCGCAGAACTTCGTGCTGCTGCGTCGTCATGAGCTGTCGGACGGAAGACGCTGCGAGCGACGACCCCCAGAGCCTCATGTGCATCAGGCGGCCGACAAAGTTCGAGGCAGGATCGCTCGACGACATAGAGCGAGTCAGGCTGCTGCCGATAGAGAGCACGTGTGCTTGGACAGCCTCATCGCGGTGGTAGTTGATGAAGTCGAGTCGCTGCGCCATCTCGCCGTCCACGAAGAGCGAGATTGAGAGATCGGAGAACGCGCTAGCGGATGCTGCTGGAGCAATCGCGACTGCGACGTGGTGCCACTCGCCGGCTCGAAGCGGAGCGTCGGCGAACACGAACAGCGCCGACATGGTGCTCAACTGGAGCGTCCAGCACGCGGTGTCGGCGCAGTGGACGTCGTCGCGGTCGGTTCTGCGCTGAACAAGCTCCAGTTGGAATATGTCTTGCAGATCGAGCAGCACCACTTTCGCTGCTGACACCTCCTGCTGGTCGATGTTGATCCACGCCTCGATCGTCAAAGGCTGAGACGCTGAGAGTTCCGGAGCCTTCACGTGCAGCTTCGACTCGCGCGAGAACCGCAGCGAAGAAGCGAAGACCACCGCGTCCTGGTCAGCAGGCTGGTGCTGAGCTGGCAAGTTCGCCTCGGGTGGATGAACCTGAGACTCGTTGTCGGTGTGAGGAAGTCCAGGGTTGTTTGCAGCGCCGTTGTCGGCACCAAACGAGGTTGGCTTGCGATCTCCTTGCTGCTGCTCCTCTCCTTCGATCAGCCACCGGTGCGTTTCCCGCCAGAGCTCGCCTAGCCGCCTCGCGAGAGTGGCGCAGGCTGTCTGGACGCTGAGCTTGAACCGGAGAAGCCGCATGACTTGCTTCAGCGCCGGCTCCGCAATGCCGACCAGTTCGTAGTACAGACTCGCTGTCTCGCGGGACCGCTCCGGCACTCCAAGCCCGTGCTCGTGCATGTAGCCGATGTTGAACAGCGCTCGGCCGTGCTTGCCGTGGCTCAAGAAGTCTGCGAGCTCGTACTGGAACATCGCAAGAGCCTCGTCGCCCTCTTCGAAGAACAGATCTCCGTACCGGACGAGCGCATCGGCGCTGTCTTGCGCCACGCCTCGATGCACCAGGCCGCGGTAGAGCTCGGTGCTGGACGGCTCGGGTGTGCGCCAACTCTTGTGGCGCTCGAGCAGCCACGCGGCGTTGCTCTCCGCGATCTCGTAGCCCATCTCGGCTGCGATCAGGTACAGCTGAAGCGCGAGCTCCGGGTCGTTGTCGAAGAAGTAGGCAGCTGCAGCGCGCCGCAGCAGCTCGCTGCCTTCGTCGGCGTTCTCGGCGACCAGCTTGTACCGCTTGACGATCTCCTCGCAGGTCGACGAAGACCCCGTCGACGCCAGTGCCGATCTGCGCGACCTGGCATCTCTCACGTTCTTCGCGTCGCGGAAGCGTTCCTTCTCCTTCATCCGCGCGAGCTGGAACTGCGCCTTGAGGTGTCCCACTTGAGCTGCCGCCTCGAGGTAGTCACTCGCGAGCTGCGGATGGGACTTGGACAGCAGCACGCCAGTGTTGTAGACCCCGTCGGCGTGGCCGGAGCGCGCCGAGACTTTGAACAACCGCATCGCGCACTCGTAGTCCACGCTGGTGCCCTCGGCGCCGTGGAAGTAGATGAGCCCGAGTCCGTTCGCTGCTTCGGCGCTCGTCTTGTTCGCGATCGCGGACTCGTTGAGTGCCTCCTGGTAGAGGCGGATCGCCTCGAAGACATCTCGAGGCGCGCCGCCGAGGCCGTGCGCGTACACGTGGCCGAGCAGCGCCTTTGCTGAGAAGCTTCCGAGCCCAGCAGCGCGCTTGAGCAGCGATATAGCTTCTCCTTCTCGCTCAGTCGCTACCTTGATGCGCGATGAGTGCAACGGGAAGTCGCTGAAGAGCACGACGCTCGCGGCCTTCTCCAGCACCAGCGGGTCCGTCGACCCGATCGCCTTGTTGCGTATGTACTCCATACGCTGCGCGTCTTCGTCGGCGTGCGCAGGCTGTCGGCTGCCGTCGGTGTTGTCGCTCAGGCGGAACGGCACTGGAGCCGAGAAGACTTGGATCGGTCGCGCCGCAGTCTGCACGTGGACGACGCGGTCCGCAGCGGACTTGTAGTGCCGTAACGCGCTCTCGCATGACCTGGGAACGCCGTAGCCGTGGATGTAGCGATACCCCAGCGCCATCGACGAAGCGATCGAGCCCCCGCGAGCACCAAAGTGGTGATAGAGAACGCTCCGCGCACCTGCATCGCCGTCGTCGTTTACACTCGCGTTGCTCCGAGCCGCGAGCGCTCCGAGAAGGAACTGAGCTTCCGGGTTCCCGAAGTCGTCTGCACTAGCATGGAGCAGTAGCGTTGCTGTCGAGGTGCATGAAGCGGATGCACCGTCACCAAAGAGATGCAGGCGTCCGAGCTGGAAGAGGAGTTTGCCGCGCTGCTGGCTCGAGAGGTCTTGGAAGAACGGCAGCGAGGAGATCACGCTCGAATCGTGCAAGAGCCCTTCAACGGGAACGCCATTGCTGCCACTGATGACAGCGAGCCAACGAGTGCGATCCAAGCGAGTGAGTCGAATCAGTATGATAGCTCTGCGCAGAGCAAGTGAAGACCTCAAGGCGGTGGTGTACCTGGTGGCGTTTGTGATGAGCTGCTGAACGAGAGTGTATCGGTGGTCGAGGTGGACGCTGAGTGCAGGTGTCACGATGGCGACGAAGAGACAGCCGAGGAGCTGCACGACTGTCAGTGTCCGGCCACAGCGGATGAGCGGCATCTCCTCGCTCGCTGGCAGTCTCGACGGTTCTCGCGCAGTCGACAAGTTGCTGTTTGCTGCTCCCGTGAAGGATTGAGAAGTGAAGTCCTAGCGACGCAAAGCGGACTACGGAGATGATAAGGACACGTGAGAGCCGGGAGTTCGCAGCTGTGGCTCGCTGAGTGACGACGCGGCGATGGACGGAGACCGGATGGAGGAGCGTTCCCGTCTGTTGCTGGGCGATCGAGCAACAAGTGATTGACGAGACCATGACGACTCGGTTGGTGGCGGCGAGGGTGCCAAGCAGACTCCGAGTCTGCTCTCTACGAGCCTTCAAGAGCCACGCAGGCGATACGGTGGCGGCGCGCGTATTCGATGAGTGCCACAAGGAGAGTGGCTACAGACTGGCTGTAGCCATTCAACAGCAACCTTCAGCGGTCAGCCCATCCACCGACCCCCATTGCAGCACATGCTCGACACCACATGTCGCTCTCTCTCTCTCGTTCACGCTCCAGTACAGTACTCGCATATGCAGGCAGATGCACTCAGACTCTCTCTCTCTCCCTCACAAGCCCAGCGCAGGGCTTCTCCACTCTCAGACAAGCTCGACGTCAAGACGCAGTCGACTCGACTGGAGCTGCGCTCCAGTACCTACCTCCTCGGTGCACAGCACCCTCCCTGCCCGACATGTCCGGAACCGAGCGGCGATCGCTCATCGACGGCGAGATCCCGCGCCGAGAAGCCACCGCGCGCGACGTGTTCGACAAGTTCCTCACCAGGCTCGTCGACGCGTTCGACTTCCAGATCCAGGAGAGCGAGCACGCGGCGGCGGCTCGGCACAGCCTACAGCAGCAGCAGCAGCCGCCTGCGACCCGAGCAGCTATGGGCACCGAGCGAAACTTGTATGTCGACATCCGCACGCCGGACGTGGCGCTGTCCCCGCACGCCTCTCCTTCGTCACGGACAGCGGCGGCGGGCGTGCTGGATCCTGTCGGCGACCGAGGGACGGTGAACTCGGTGTTCCTGCGGCGCCTGAACGAGAAGCTCACGGAGTTCGTCCTGAACGAGTCCCTCGAGCAGGCTGCGAGCGAGAACCCGATGGAGCTCGGCTGGCGCAAGCGGATGTCGCTGCCTGGAGCGCCGACGCGCTCGTCCCTGCTCGAGGAGCTGCGGGGCTTGCGGCATCGCGCGTCGCTGCCCTCCGACTTCGGCTGGCGGCGTCGCGAGGACGACGACGCGCACTTCCAGACTGACGACGAGTGCACAGGCAGCGGCGGCAACTACGAGATCATGACCTGAAGCAGGCAGTGCTCGAAGAAGGCGCACGTCCACGAACCGAGCGATCATGAGAGAGTGAGAGGCGCAGGTCGGTTCAATCACATGCTCACCACATCACGCGTCACTACTTGCGGTTGCTCTCGCAGAGCTCCGGGGCGTCGTCGCCGCCGTCGCCTTCGAGTGCCTCGTAGTCGTCGAAGCCTAGCACCTTGTCCGCGAAGCTGAGCGCCGAGTACTGCGAGTCCATTGCCACGCTGCTGCTGCTGCTGCCGTCGTCGGCGACGATGAGTGCGCTCAGGCAGCTCCGCAGCTCGTCCTCGCCCATGGCCTCGCCCATGTGCAGCAACCGCCTCTCGAGCGTCTCCCAGCGCAACGTTGGGTTCGCGCCGAGCACCGCGAACGCGTGCTCGATCTGCGCCTTGCCGATGCCGAACACCGGGCGGTGGTTCACGTACAGCTTGATGAAGTCCTTGAGGCCGATGGTGTGCACGGACTGCGTCGTCTCGGTGAAGCGCGAGTACTTGACCTCGCTCACCATGTGCTGGATCTCCTGGTTCGTCGGGTAGAACCCGAGCGCGCGCATGACGTTCGGGATCTCGCGCAGCGGGATCTCGGCCGTGATCTCGCGGCTCGCGGTCGCGTTCTCGCCCTGCACGCGGAGCTGTGCGAGATAGAAGTAGTCGACGATCTCGTGGTAGAACGCGCCGTCGCGGCCGCCTTCGAGCAGCGACAGGTACGGCTCCAGGTCGGCGTCCTTGCCGCTGGGGACGCCGGCCGCCACGCCGTCGCCTGTGGCTTCCGCGAAGTCGAGCTGGTTCGTGTCGACCTCCCACATGTTGACGACCATGTCGGTGCCGCCCGCGGTCACGAGGAACGCGCCGTCGAACGACACGTCGATGTTGCTGATCTCGCCCGGGTGCGCGATGAGCCCCATGGTCTTGTGCGGGTTGCCGTCGAGCGGGAGCTTGAGCAGCCCCACGACCTTCTCGTGCGTGCTGTAGGCGCAGTAGCGCTCCGCGTACCCAGCCGCCACCACCGCGGAAGGCCCCGAGGACCTTGGCGGCGGTCGCACCGGGATCGGCACGAGGCGGTTGATCGGACCGCCGTAGGACGGCCCGAGCGTCGTCTTGCGGCAGGTCTTGTTGCTCGCGTTCCACTGCTTGACCTTGTACTCGTCCGTGGCCACGAGCAGCAGGTCTTCCTGCAGCGCCTTCATCTCCGGGTGCCAGCAGCACGCCGTCGGCATGGCTCCCTGCTCGATGCGCACGGGCGACTGCGTGAGCACGATGCCATCCACGACGCTCGAGCGCGCGAGACAGTACTCCACGAGGGTCTTGTCCTCGCTCACGGATACAAGCAGCGGTGAGCCGTCGCTCGCGCGCGAGAACTCGAGCCCTGTGATCGGACGCGAGTGCGCGCGGCAGCGGCCGATGTACGTCCAGTCGGCGCCGTCGTCCCCGCTGCCCGTGGTGCGCCACATCCCCATGTACAGGTCTGCGTCGACCGCGACGAAGAGGCTCGAGTCGTGGCCCACGCGGATGTCCGTGACTGCGACCTTGGAAAACCGGAACGCTCCGGTTGCGAGGTCCTCGAGCTTCTGCGCGTGCAGGATCTTGATCGCACCGCTCGTGAAGCCCACGAAGAGCTTCTTCCCGTCCGGCGCGAACGCGAGGCACTGCGGCCGCAGCTTGTCCGGGTCGAACTTGCGCATCATCACGAGGCGCTTAGAGCTGTAGTCCCAGAGCTGCAACACACCCGAGTAGGAGCTGAGCGCCAGCTGCGCGTACAGCGGGTGCGCCGCGAGTCCGTGGATCGCGTCGTGGATGCCCTGCATGAGCAGCGTGCCGCGGCGCTTCTCCGGCTCGTGCTCGGCGAAGAGCCCCGCGGTCATGCCGACGATGAACGCCGACGACGTGCCGACGATGAACTCGGGGACTTCGAACCGCTCTTCGCTGTCGTCCAGCGCTCTCCGTCCACTCTGCTGCTGTTGCGCGTCGCGGGTCGTCTCGAGGGTGCCAGTGCTGCTGCTCGTGGCGAACGACACGGACGTGACGGAGCCGGCGTTCATGTCCTCGAACCAGGCGACGAGGCGGAAGTCGAAGTCGTAGAAGCGCACGGCGCCGTCGCTGCTGCCGAGCACGAGGTAGCCGTCCATGTCGGCGAGGAAGGTGAGCGCCACCTTCTTCTGCAGCTGGTCGGTGCCTCCGGTGAGGCGCACGATCTTGACAGCCTTGCGGTCGGGGAAGCGGTTCTGACTATGGCGCGCGCCGCCGCCGCCCGTGGCGTGCAGCAGCGTGGACGAGTTGAGCTCGTCTTCGTCCTCCCCGTGCACCGCGTCCCAGAGCACGAGGTCGCCGTCCTCGGTGCCCGTGAGCGCCTGCTTCGAGTCGGGCACGAAGATCGACATGGTGAAGTCCCCGACGACCTGCCGGAAGTCGCGCTGTGAGAGCGACGGCGAGTAGAAGAGCAGGCGCTGCTCCTGCCAGTTCCAGAAGATCACACGCTGCCTGCCGTTCGTCACGATCTCGCGCACGTCGTACGTGTTGAAGCGCACGGCGTACTGCACGTCCTCTGTCGCGACCACCGACGTGTAGAGCGCCGCCGCGGTCGTGCCGGACGTCGCTGCAGTCCACTCCCACACCGAGAGCTCCTGGCGGAACCGCGGGTGGGTCTTGCGCTGCTTCACGCCTTGTGTCCTGGTCTCGGCGACATCCGCGGCGCCGCTCGCATCGACCGCGCTGAGTGTGACGAGGAAGAGCGCGTCCGGCGACATGTCAATCGCCTGCACGCCGAACGCGTGCGGCTGGAAGAGCGTCTTGATCGGACTGCCAGTCACGGCGTCCCAGACGACGATCATGGACTCGTCGCCTCTGTCGGCCGTGACGATCCAGCGCTTGTCCTCGCTCACGACGCAGCAGCTGATCGGGTGGCAGTGACCCTGCAGCAGCGTCTGCTGGCGCTTGGCATAGTCGTAGATCACGCCCGTGTGCGCCGAAGTGTAGAACAGCGCGCGGCGCAGATCGGTCGAGATGTTGTGCACGCCGTTCACGAGGTCCTTGTTGAACCCGAACGTCCACGAGAGTCGCAGCGCGTTCGGGTTAGCGAGCGGTGCTGGCGCTGGTACCGCGGGCGGGTCCGCCTGGGTCATAGAAGAGTCTGCCATCGCCGCCCACACGCGCTCTGCACACCAGGACACCTGGAAGCAGCGAACGAGCGAGTGCCGAGAACGCCTTGTCGAAACGATGTTTCGTGAATAGCTCTCGCTCTGTCGACAAGTCCTGGGAGGTTCACCAAACTCTCGAAAGACTGTAGCAACGAGACTCCCACAACCGAAGCAGTCGACCAGCAACAACATCGGGCTTATGACCCGTGGCGACCGGAGCCGGAGTTGCAGACGACCATGTCACATCATGCTGTAGGCGCCGACGCCGCCGCGAACGTCAACCACAACGAAGTCGACACCAGAGACGACGAGGGCATCGACATCGAGTATGATATCGAGGGCGAGCCAACATCCACAGAAGCGCATCAAGGATCAACTTCCGAGACATACACGGTTTTCCAAGAGACCTTGAGTTTGGCTGGAGCTGCAGGATTCGAGGTATGAGAACAGCTTTCTGAGGGACAGGATGGTACAGTGACAATTTCGAACATTGTTGTTACGTGTTTCAGTGAGAATCAACAGAGAGCAACACTGGGATGGCGAGAGTGCCAACACAGTGGCGAGACGTGTGTACACCCGTGTCATCGTACTCGCCGACGATGGGCAGCCCAGGCAATGTCGGTCGACTGTCTTTCGAAGTCGAGATCTGCACCATGAATCAAGCGACCCACTCGAAAACGGCGATGTCGATGGCCATGTGATGAAGATACGTACGTGCTTTAGACACTCGCACATGAGTCGATGGCAATTCTTCGTCCCTTAGGCTCCGAGTGGTCAAGTGTTTGCACCGCGAGACTCTCGATTCGTCGAAACCTCGTTGCTCAGAAGCGCAGTTTCCGCGAACTCCTACACGACCTCGCACGCCGACAGAGGTTCTCCCACTTGCGGCGCCGCACGAGCGTCGTCGGCGTAGAGTCCGGGTACCACGGACCGGCGAACGTGGTCGCGTAGAGCCATCCGTCGCGGTCGCCCCTGCCGACGCAGAAGTTCCAACCGGAGCCCTCGAAACCAAGCGGAACCTTTGCTGCGAAGCCTTCGAAGCAGTCGGACGACGCCTTGCCGTCCTCGGAGCTCCAGCGCCGTCGGTGCGAGATCAGCAGCTTCTTGTCCGAGCTCCAGCCGGAGCCGAGTATCCAGCACTCGTTCTCCCACACCTCGAGGCGCACTTCGTATGGATCGAGCGGTACCACGGCGACGCGCAGGAACACTGTGCTCAGCGACTCCGTCGAGCCCTGGAGACTTGTGGGGACCTCGAGCGTGTAGCTTTCCGAAATCGGAGTCTTGAGCGATGGCGAGAGCGGTGCTGGAGGAGGTAGCGGCAGGGGCAGCACCTTCGCTTCACGACCTTCGTGATCGCCGCCAGTGCTGCTTGGGTTCTTCCTGACAACGCTGGATACCGGTGCACCGACGAACTCCTTGAGTGGGATGCGAATCGAGCCGAGCAGGTCGTCGCGCGTGATGAGGTCGTGGTCGAAGACCTCGACGACCAGCGCCTGCTGTTCGGGGTCGCGCAGCTTGAAGTCGAAGTGCTCTGGCGGGTCCCACACCGGCTCGAGCGTCGAGACGCGCACAGAGCTGCGCGCACTTTGTCCACCGTCCAACCTGAACTTCACGAACGGGTCGCTCTTGCCGATGTAGTCGCCGACCGCCAGTCCGCTCGCGTGCGTGAGCGTGATCTTGAGCGCGTGCGTGAACTGCGCCTGTGGTTCGTCCATCGTGAAGCAGTCGCACTGACGAGTGACAAGGAAGAAGCGCGAGTGCTCTGCGCTTGAGACTCATCGGAAGGCGGAAGTCGCAAGCAAACTCCTCCGATCTTAGCGTGTTCTTATACGCGCTCGGGTCTGACGCCGAAGTAGCGCTGGTGGCGAGAACGAATGGCGAGCAGCGAGCTCTTCATGCACAGTATACTACAACAGCTATGTGGTGGTGGGCCGCACTAGATCTCCGGCGCCGACATGAGCGTAGCGGTGTCTGTCAGGCCATGTGCTCGGAGCTGGCGGTGGCTGTCAGGGTCGATCGAGCTCGTTCTCTCTCGAGCCGCCCCCAGAGCTGTTCCCAGCTGACGCTGCAGTCAGCAGTTCTAGAACATGACCGAGCCCTGCTTCGCGTCGTCCGTCAGCACGGGCTTGCAGTGGTTCTCCCAGAGGCGGCGGCGCACGAAGCTCAGACGGCCCTTGACCGCCGACCACGGACCGGAGAACGACGAGGCGTAAAGCCACCCGTGCGTGTCGCCGCGCTCGACGCAGTACTCCCAGCCGCCGCTCTCGAGGTGCGGCGGCACGACCGGCGCCACCTCGTTGAAGTGCGCGGACGAGCGCGCGTCGTCCTCGGAGCTCCACTGCTGGCGGTCTGCGGCGTCGCACGCGACCCAGCCCTTGCCGACGGACCACGTCTCGTTCTCCCAGAGCGAGAGCGTCTTGACGCCGTCGTCCTGCGCCTTGAGGCAGAGCTCGAGCTCGATCGTGCTGCGGCGGTTCTGCTTCTCGAACCCGGACGGCACGTCGAGCTGGAAGACCTCGACGAAGGACTGGCCGGTGAGGTGCGCGAAGCGCGCGAGCGGCAGCACGAGCGCGCCGAGCAGGTCGTCGCTGTTGAGCGCGTCGTAGTCGAAGACTTTGATGCCGAGGATCGCGCGGCTCACATCGTCGACGTCGAAGCTGAAGCGCTCGGGCGGGCTCCAGACCGGGTTGAGGTTACTCTTGACGCACGCGCTCTTGCGCTCCTGGTGGCCCAGCGAGAGCTTCACGTACGGGTCGCTCTTGGCACCGCGGAAGCTGAAGTCGCTGGCCGCGAGGTCCGTCGCGCGCCGCAGCGACACCGAGAGCACGGGCATTGCGAGGCTTTAAGCACGGCGAGCACGACGAGGACGACGTGCACGACTTGCAGCGACTTCCACGAATCGAATTGTGTCTGCTCAGCATGAGTCCACGCAAAACCACACTCCTTTTTTGAGACACCTGATACACGAAACGTTAATGACGCAAGAAAGTAGTGACATATGGCGAAGAGTGCCAAATGGCTGTGTGGACATGAGTATGAGACAAGCCATCTCGGCAGTAAATACAGGGAGCGCACTCAACGTGGGTTAACAAAAGTGATTTTGATGTGGAGAACATAAAATGCGAAGATGGGGAAAACATAAAATGCATGCGTAAATGTCAAGTGCATTTTTATAAATGAGTCATGATATATGACTATCGGTAAAGTGACCCAGAACTTTACTTGCTCAAGAAAAGAACTTGCGTGCGAAACACTTCGCTTGTGGGCGCCACAGTTTGTGGCGTCAGTATTTCCTCTGTTCCAGAAAGATTGGTAGTTTTGACTTTCTTTTGGTGTACCGCGCTTTCAAATCGAGCAATCACTGGTGGGTAGTGAAGTTAGCATTGATAATATGATGTTTTACTTACTCTGTCAAAAAACATTTTATCCATTTTTTTACAGTTAGAACACAAGTTGGCCGTTAATTATGAATTATAATCTGCCATAGCAGCCGTCGAACGCATGCTTGCAGCGGCCAGCTATCACATACATATCTGCGTCCGTCCACTGCAAGGTGTCGTGAGCGGCGTTGCGTTTGAAGTGACTCGTGTCGCTTTTAAATTGTCTGTGTAGGAACGATTGCGATGTTTGTATACTATTCAAAATGTAGGATTTTATTTTGTCCGATCTAATAGGTAAAAATTGTTCCGACACAACACTGGCGAAATTGTCGATATCAATATCCGTTTCATCTTGTAGTTGGTTTAAATACCAACTACATGCTGACACGGATTAGTTTAAAAAGTATGGCTACAACGCTTGGATTGAGTTGCCTCTGAAGGGTTCCACCTTGGTACTTCGTCCCGACACAGACCTTATTTTTGTGCCTTTTTGAATCGTTGTCCCCCATTTGTCTGATATCCCACCTCTTTGTCTTCTATTCCAAACTCATTTTAGCTGAAATGATGTCACGTTTATCTGATATTCATTTTTTTGCAACTTTAATTGTCTGAATCCCAGCCATCTATTTGCATGTTTGATAAGGACGGAAATTTATTTTAGTTTACAGTATATTCATATTCTTACATATTCCACCACGTTTTGTCCGATACCATGTATCGGAATAAATACAATTGGAACTATCCATGAAACCGAAACCAATTTAAGATACCAAACTATGACATGGTATCATGATATGTGTGATTATTAGTGAAGGTGGATGTCATTCAGGGGTAGTCGTACCAGGAGAGTTTTGAGGACGATGAAGTCGCCACATTAGTACATCATAAAATTCCACATTGCTTCCTCGATGTCACATGCAGGTCCGTTTGATGATACAGATACCAGCAGTTGATACTCTACTGATCGCAGTAACATAATTAAAGTTTTGTTGTTTTGATAGATAAAAAAGAGCGGCAATTGATTGGACCGAATATCCGCCGCAATAGTAGCTGGTCGTCTTGTGTCTTGAATAGTCACTTTCGACTGCTCTTCGAAAGTCATTATATTGAGTTGAATTAGTGATTTATCTTCCTATTTATTCTATTATTTTAATAAAACAGAACCAGATATTATAGATATAACCAGAAAACAGGAACTATAGGAACCCATGAGACTAATCGGAGAAGATACCATAATTATCCATGAATAAGGTGAGTATGCGTGCTTTGTTATGGTACAAAGCACCATAAAAATAGCTCCAACAGCGCAGAACTGCGCTATTTCATTGAGCCAACATATAATAAATAGTGTAGTGTTTTTTTGCGATTGTCCCTAATCGATTCGGATAGTGACAATCGAAGCGACATATTAATAATTCCCATGAAATAAGGGGATTGATAAATCCACCCCCATTTTTACTAGATCCACCACCATTCGTACTTATTCGAGCATCGTTCGTGATGACGACGCAGGAAGAGATCCGCCAGTCGTTCGAGGACTCTCAACTCTCGAGGAACGGCTTCAAGAATTCGGACACATGGCACTCGGAGATCGGCAAGCACCGCCACTAGGGAGACACCAAGCGTGAGAGAGATAGGGAGTAGTGTAAGAGGAAGGAGGTGAGGAGCAAAGCACAGGAGAACAAGTAACTCTTGCATGTACACGACTGCACACAACACTCGAAATTGAGTCTACCGATACTTGAAACCTGCGTGGCGTCGCGGTGTGAGTCTGTAGACGTCCGAGGGACTCTCGATCCTGTGTCCATGCTGCAGTTGTCGCCACCAACCAGAGTATCGAGAGGCAAACAGCGAAGAACTGCAAGCTT
>JAASGM010000666.1:0-15063 GCA_023334215.1 Globisporangium cystogenes | reverse complement strand
GGATCGTACTGCGGCCGCGTCGCGTCGGGCGTGTTTGGTTGCAAGGTGGGAGCGAGCAGTGGCGACACGACTGCACCGGCCACGTCGGCCCCGACCACGGCTCCGACCCCAACCACGGCCACGGCAACGTCGGCTCCGACCACGGTTCCGACCCCTACAACGACGGCTCCGACCACGACCACGACCACGACCACGGCCACGACAACGTCGGCTCCGACCCCGACCACGACAACGTCGGCTCCGGTGCCGTCTGCTTCGCCCACGATGACTCCAGCGCCAAGCACGACTACTGCTACTATTGCGACCCATACGACGACCGATGCCGCATCTGTCGCTCCCACCAATTTTTGTATCTTGGTGTGTGGAGTTGGTCAACAATTGAAAATTCAAGCACTTTTTGCGCTCTTGTGCTCATTGGTATACGTTATCCAAATCAACGTTTGCACTATCGACAATACTAAGAGTGAAGTAATGTGTTCCTCCTCCCAATCGCCAATCAAAGCTCCCAACAACCAGCATGGCCGGCGGTGAGAAGATCAACGCGAACCCGACGGTGTACGCGGTGAGCGCGAGCGCCGCGGCGCGCAAGTTCGACGTCTTCGACGAGACGGACGAGGAGGCGGTGGACCCGTTCGACGCCGAGGAGGTTTTCGGTGCGGCGCTCTTCTTCTTCACGCAGTCGGAAGCGGGGCGAAGAAGTAGAGCGAGCGACACGCTGTAACCTCTCGCTTATGCGCTCTCTCGTTCTCTCTCGTTCCGTACTGCGCTCGCAGAGATCCTGCGCCACATCAACGACCCGGAGCACCCGCTGACGCTCGAGCAGCTCAAGGTCATGACGCTCGAGAACATCCACATCGACGACGCGCAGAGCCGCGTGACCGTCTTCTTCACGCCCACGATCCCGCACTGCAGGTGAGGAAGCCGCGCTGCATGCGTCCCCTCGACGTCGGGCTGGTGGACTGACGATCGCGATTCGGCGACGCGCAGCATGGCGACGCTCATCGGACTCTGCCTGCGCGTGAAGCTGCTGCGGTCGCTGCCGGCGCGCTTCAAGGTCGACATCCTCATCACGCCGGGCACGCACTCGTCCGAGGCGGCGGTGAACAAGCAGCTCAACGACAAGGAGCGCGTGGCCGCGGCGCTCGAGAACTCGCACCTGCTGCTCGTCGTCAACAAGTGCATCGCCAACACGGACAAGTGACCAAGTGGCGCAACACGAGACGCGACCGTGGACCAAGTGTACCAGTACTCTCTCTCTCTCTCTCATCTGCCCCCTCGCACGCTTCTCTCTTCTAGTCTCTCTCGTTGCTGCTGGCGCTCGCTCACAGCTGACAAACATGGCACGCGGTCTGCCGAACTTCCTATCGGGACGCCTTCTCTTCTGCTGCTGCACGCGAGGACGACACGACCAACTGCTGCTCGAGCTCAGCTATCCGCCGCAGCAGGTCCTGGCGCTCGTCCAGGAGTTCTTCGACTGTGAGAGCGCGCACGTCGTCCGCGAGTGACGCAGTGTCGTCAGGAGGGAGGAATCCGAACTCGATCGCACTCGCATCGTCGCCATCGCTGCCGCCGCCATCGGAGCACAAGATCGCCGCGTAGTCGTCCTCGTCGACAGGAAGCTCGTCGTTGCCACCGCGCTCTCGCCCGCGATCAGCTCGGAAGACGTCGACACTTCCGGACGCGGAGCTGCGCTCGCGACGCGTACCGACACCCCCGTTCTCAACGTCCCGGTCTCGGTGCGGCACACGCGGCACTGCGGTCTTCAGCCGCTTCTCGTAGTTCGACGCGTCACGGTGGATCTGTGAGAGCGCCTCGGGCACAGCTAGTCCCGCGACCGTCATCGGCCGACCGCTGGCTCCTGCGTCGTCCACGGCGCTGAGACCCGAGCGCGTAGTCTTCGCGCTCGCCTTGCGGAACGCGCGACTCAAGACTCGCATCTCGTCCTCAAAGTCACCTTCCCAGCGCTCGCGCTCCTGCACGAAGCTGCTCTTGTCGCGCTCAAGGCGAGACGCGAGGTGCTTACAGGCGGTCGCCGCCTCTCGTCGCAGGTGAAGCCTTCGCTGTTGCGTCGCGCGCTGGAGCTGTTCTGCGCACTTGCGGCGCTGCTGCGTCTCGAGCTCGTAGCTCTCAATCTCCACACGCTGGCGGAGGCGTTCTTGGCGCTGGAAGCTGTTCTTGTACATCGTCTCGCGCCGCGCCTCGCGCTGCTGGGCTCGGAGACCTTGTCCGGTGCTCGCGTTGCGGCTGAAGAAGTCTTTCAGGATCGGAGCCGTGTCCTTGACGTCTCCGTCTTGGTCGCAGCGTCTGCTGCTGCTACTGCTTAAGCGAGACGCCGAGCCAAAGTCGACGAGAGTTGCTATGCTGCGAGCTGCTGGTCTTCGATCCGATACCGCGTCGATGTCAAGATCTTCGTCGTCGTTCTCTTGGTCGCGCGGCACCACTTTCTCGCTCACGGAGTTCACTCGACGAGTGACCGCTTTGCGTACTTGGACGCTCTGGAGGACCGACGGCCTCGCTTCCGATTGCTGCCGTCGCGTCGACGCGCGTCCTGTTCTACGGTAGTCGTCGTCGTTGTCGTCCGAGTCGTCGGCTGTGACGTCGCACACCACGCTTGGGCAAAAGTCTACCTTCTCTACTGGCGTCAGCACCTGCGAGGGCACCACGGACTCTGCGGCTGGCGCTCGCGCGAGACTGTTCTCGGACGAGACCTGCCGCAGCCTCTGCACCATCGTGTCCTGTCCTCGGAGTTCGACTTCCTGGACCCGACTGCTGACATTCGTTGCTGCAGTAGATGCCGCTGGTACTGCAGACGCTGTGGTCGACGTTGTCGCTATAGCAGCAAGCGGCATCACCTGTGTGGACCGCGACGCCCCGAGCTTCTTGCCGGAGAAGATGCGCTGGCTCATCGCCGAGGTGACCTTGGTCATCCACGACTCGGTCTTGGAGCCCGCGCTGCTGCCGCCGCTGCTGTTGCTGTTGCACGCGCTGCGCCGCCGCCAGCGCGCGCTCGCGGTGGTGGTCGGTTCGCTGATGTCCACTGCCTGGTAGTCCTTCGAGGAGTCATCCGAACAACTCGCGTTCGGCTTCCGCTTGCGCGGCTTGTCCGCCATCGCTGGCGCGCGAGAACTTGCTTGCTCCGCTTCACGCTGTCAGCTCTGCTCGGTATCGGCGGTGGTCTCGCTGGAGCACACAAACGAGCAAGCGAGCAAAGAAGCCAGCGAGAGCGCTCAGAACGCTTGAGTTCGCACCAACCTCGTCCTCGGTTCCTATCGCTGCATAGCAAAAATAGAGAGGTAAATCGCCCAAAGTTCGTGTAATGCACCAGCGCTCTGAACACACAGGCGTGCCTACTGTGGAGCACCGCCAAGCAAAGCACATGCATGACCAAAGTGTCGTGTTGATACGCTGGCCCTCCCAGAATCATTGTTACAGCCCACGAGGGTGGTTCTGGCAGCTTGAGGTCGGTCTTGTGTGGCCCAGCGCTTGGAGATCTCGAAGTCGCCACGCTCTGTGGTCGACACGCTGGCTGACTCGCCTCTGCGAGAGCAAACACGTTGCCGGGGACGTCGCAACATTCAGTCGGACTCGGGTCGACACTTCGAGGCGATCTTCAGAGCTTGATGCTTGTTAAATAGCACACGAGGCAGACAGTCCGAGTGGCGTCACGGTCGCTTGCGGACGTCGACGATCACGACGGTGACGTTGTCCACGCTGCCGAGTTCGATCGCGCGCTCCGCGAGCAGCTTCGAGAGCTCGTGGATGTCCAGCCACGGGTTGTTCCTGACACAAGGGAAGGCAAGCGAGGTTAGTCGAAGCCTCGCGCGGCTTACTCGCACCGCCAGTGAGAGAGAGAGAACGTACCGTATGCAGCGCAGGACCTGGTCGTTCGTCAGCGCGTCCCAAAGCCCGTCGGACGCCATGACGATGTACTCGTCCTCAGGCGTGAGCTCGTGCGAGGTGATCTCGGGCGCCGGAATCACCTGATCCTTGAACTCCGAGTCCCCGAACGCGCGCGTGACGGCGAGGCGGCCGTTCACGCGCGGGACGCCGTGCAGGTAGAGCACCATGCCGCCGGCTTCCTCGACGCGCTGCTTCTCCGCCTCGTTCGACGCCTTGTGGTCGACCGTCATCGCGGTCGCTCCTTTCCTTGACACGAGGACTGCGCGGCAGTCGCCGGTGTTGCAGAAGTGCGCGACGCCGTTGCGCACGAGCACGGTGAGTGCCGTGGACCCACCAGCGCACTGTCCCGCGGCCTCGCGCTTCAGGATCTCGTCGTTCATCTCGATGCACGCGCGCATCGCCGCGCTCGAGATGCTGGAGGCGAAGTCCGGCTGCCGGAGCAAATACAACGGCAGCAGCAGCGCGAGCAGCGACGAGCACTTGGCGCCGCCGTGGCCGTCGTAGATGCCGTAGAGCTCCGTGTCGCACGCACTCTTGCTCGCCTTGCTCAGCTTCTTGACCTTGAGCAGCGGCGCGTTCTTGTTGTTCACGTAGGATTCCATCACGCGCTGCGCCAGCGCGTCGTTGAAGCTGTTCACGCGCTTCTTCTCGGTCGCCAAGAGCCCGGCGCCGAAGCGCTCGAGGCTCGAGATGACGCGGAAGCGGTCTTCGTTCGCCGCGCGGACGCCCTTGGTGGTCGCCACCGCGTGCTGCTTGGCAGCGAACCACATCTCCTGGTCGATCGCCGTCACGGCGGCGGGTGGCGGCGACGGCGGCGGGAGCCGCTGAGCGGGTTGCGCCTCTGGCGCGGACGAGCGTCTGCGATCTGCGACCGGCGGCGACGTGACCGACGCCTTCCGGAAGATCATCGAGAGGCGATGGCGGGAGAAGAAGCCTGTCGGTCTGCTCTCACTGCCGCCTCCCACGGGCGACGTCGCGGACACCGCGTGCACTGAGTTGCGCGTGCGGCTGACCATGAGATGAGCGCGTTCTGGCGAATGAGGGCGGGCGAGAAGCGCGTCGCTGGGTGCGAGAGCACAAGTGACGCGAGTGGGTTCGCAACGCCAGCCTGGAAGTCAGAGTGCAGGTGAAGTGGACACGTTCACCGTTCATGACCACAACACGACTCGTCTCGAAATAGGGTGCTCGTGATCACCTGCTCCACAAACGCTGCTCCTACCAGCTCGTCTTAGCCACACGATCGCCGCCCAGCAGAAGCGCTTCGCCTTCACCTTCACCTTCACCCTCTGGCGGCCGCAGACACCAGATGAGAGTGTGAACTAGTAGTCTCTGCTGCCAGCGAGTATGTAGAGACTACTGCAAGCGTCTCCAGGCTCATTGTGTCGTCCTATAGAGCAGCGATCGACGACCCCCAACTGGTTGGAAGTATCCTACGCTGCGGCCTCAGCCTCAGCTGGACACAATGGCGTCCGCCGCGGAACTACTGCGTACGTCACTGCGCGTCCACCTGGTGGGACGGGTGCGCCTTCTCGAACACCGCGAGCTGGTCGAGCGCGGCCGCCACGCGCGCGATGGTCGGGAACTTGCTCATGTCGACGTTGAAGCGCTGCGCGTTGTAGACCTGCGGCACGAGGTAGATGTCCGCGAGCGTGACGGCGTCGCCCACGCAGTACGTGCCGGCCGTGAGCGCGAGCTCCTGCTCGAGCGCCGCGAACCCCCGGTCGATCCAGTAGTGAGCCCACTCGACCTTCTTCGCCCCCTTCGCCTCGGCGTCCAGCGCCTCTGTGACCTTGCTCATCACCGCGAGGTTCTGGATCGGCTGGATGTCCGCGCCGATGATGCCGCACACGTTGCGCACGACCGCGCGCTTGTAGGTGTCCATCGGCAGCAGCGGCTGTTCCGGCCGCGTCTCCTCCAGGTACTCGAGGATCGCGCCGGATTGGCTCAGCACGTGGCCGTCGATCACGAGCGTCGGCAGGCGCTGGCAACAGGAGCGCGCGTGAGAGAGTGTCCCGCCACGCAGTGCACTTGCATTCACGCACCTGGTTCGGGTTGAGCTTGGTGTACTGCTCGAGAAAGTGCTCGCCGCCGCTCTGCAGCAGGTGCACGGGCTTCACGTCGTACGCCACGCGCTTCCACTCGAGCGCCAGGCGCACGCGCCACGAGCAGCTGCTGCGCCAGTACGAGTAGAGCACCGCGGGCGACTCGTGGGCGTGGGGCGCGCTGGGCGCCGGCGGCGGCTGGGGCGTCGACATCGCGGCGGGGGACTCGGCGGCGCGCAGCTTCTTGGCGACAGGGCTCGCCATACTGAGACCGAGAGGTTCGTGCTTTGTGATTGGAAGTCGATCCCCCTTTACCTGATTGCTGTATGTATGCTACACTGCTACCAGACGATCTCAATATGCTGCACAAAAGCAATTTCGCACATCACTCCGCGTCAACCTGCCGCGAAGGATGCGCAGGCTGCAGCACCGGAAGCGCCTCGACCGCCGCCGCGACGCGCGTGACCGTCGGGAACTTGTTCATGTCGACCCCCGCGGCGCGCGCGTTGAACACCTGCGGCAGCACGAAGAGGTCGGCGAGCGAGAGCGCGTCGCCCACCGCGAAGACGCCGCCGGACGTGGCCGAGAGCTCCTGCTCGAGCGCGCCGAAGCCGCGTGTGATCCAGTGGCGGCTCCACGCCGCCTTGGCCGCCGCCTGCTGCGCCTCCGGCTCGCGCGACGCGATGTGGTTCAACAACACGGTGCTCTGCAGCGGCTGAACGTCCGACCCCACGAGCCCGCAGACGTTGCGCACGAGCGCACGGGCGTGCGGGTCCATCGGCAGCAGCGGCTGTTCCGGCCGCGTCTCCTCCAGGTACTCGAGGATCGCACCCGACTGCCGCAGCACGAGGCCGTCGATGAGCAGCGTCGGCACGCGCTGTCATGTGCACATGGATTTAGAGAGAGACGGTGAAGAGGAGAGAGAACGCCTGCGGACCTGGTTCGGGTTGACGGCCGTGAAGGCGGCGTCGAGGTGCTCGCCGCCCCCGCGCCGCCAGATGTCGACGGGTTTCACCTCGTACGCCACGCGCTTCCACTCGAGCGCCATGCGCACGCGCCACGCGCAGCTGCTGCGCCAGAACGAGTAGAGCGCTGCACGCGGCGGCGGCGGCGGCGCCATGCCCGTGCTCGTCCGCGTCGCGTTGCAATTGTGCATAAGCGAATCATTTTCGACAGCATTTTCGACACGCACTATTCGCCCATGACGAGCATGGCGACGAGCTCGGATGACGACGCGATCGACGTCGTGAGCCACCCGCCGCGTGCCGATGCCGATGCCGATGCCGACGACGACGACGACGCGTCGGACACCGGGACGACCGACACGCTCCACAGCGTCAGCAGCAGCCCGCAGGCGTACCGCGCCGGCCGCCTCGCGGTGCCCATGCACTCGCCGGGGGACGACCTGGCAGCGGACCAGCACCTGCCGAGCGCCGGGATGCCGCGACTGCCGCGGCTGCGCAACCGCGTGTTCTTCCAGGGCGACGAGAGTGATGGTGGCACCAGCGCGCGCCGCGGACGCGTGCTCTTCCGGCGGCGCAAGCGCCAGGACGGCGACGCGTTCTGGACCGCGATCTTCGTGGCGAACGTGCTGTCACTCGCCGTGCTCGGCGGCCTCGTCGTGTACCTGACGCAGACCGACTTCTTCGCGTCGCACCAGAACGACCTCTTGGGCACGACGGTGGACAACCGCTTCACAGTCGTCTCGCAGCAGGACGCGCGCGCCAAGATCTACCTCAAGAGCGGTGCGCTGCATGCCCGACTCGAACACACCGACGTGGCTGACTCATAGGGCGAGAGAGAGAGAGGGCTGGAGGACTGACGGGCGTCGCGTGTGTCCGCCGGGCGAAGGCTACTCCAACTCGAGATACTCGGAGGCCATGATCGCGTTCGGAGACGGCGTCCTGCAGCTTGGGCGGCGCGCGCTGGCGTCCACGGACGCCCAGCGCTTCTATGGCCTCGCACTCTCGCACAACGGCTCCGCGGCGTTCACCAACAAAGTCGTAGGTGCGAGGGTGTGCGTCGTCTCGCTCCTGTTGCGGGGGCTGCTGGGCTGTGAGTAGATGACTCACGCACGATGTCTTGCGGGCGGAACAGCTCCGTCAGTGACGACAGACTATCTGCACGCGGGCAAAGCTGTGGTGTTCGGGGACGGAACGGTGATGACGACGGCGGCGAACCTGTCGGGCGGTGTCAAGGAGATCGGGGACCTCAACCTGGTGTCCGCGAGCGGCTCCGTCGTCACGAGTGCGGGAGGGAAACCGGTCTTGATCGTCGAGCCGCAAGGGTACGTGGCGTTCCCGAGCGCAGACGCGGACGAGCCGCGTGCGATGGGTGTCGTAGTCGACGGTGCGGGAGGTCGGATCTCCATCGGGGGCTCCTTCTTCATCGACCACAACGCAAACACCTCGGCCATTACGACAGCAGCGCAAGCCCTCCATGTGAACGCGAGTGCGTTGTCGTCGTCGTCGACTCATGCGACGCTTTGCACTGCAGTAGCAGATGCTGACGCCGTGATCTGCTGATCGATGTCTTTAGCTCGTGTCGTGTTTGGCAGCACGAGCGTCGAGAAGGTCACGCTGACAGTGCCGCGTCCTCTGAAAAACGACAAGAGCGACGATGACAACGACGACGATGACGATGACAGCGAGGAGGACCCCGGCGCTAGCACGACCAAACCGAACGTGAAGCCCACGAATCTGGAGATCGTCGGGCAGTCGTCGTCGTCGCAGAATGTGGGCGGCGATGTCTGGATCGCTGGGGGCGACGGGCTCGACAAGGGCGGGAATGTCATCATCGCAGGCGGTGTCGGTTTGGACCTGGAGGAGCTTCGCATCGGCTCCGTCGCGATAAACGCCCAGCTCGATCCGACTGGCGTGTCGCTCACGGAGATCGGGACGCAGGGTGTCGCGCACATTGTGCACGTGCAAGGGAACGTTCAACTCAACGGGAACAGATCGTCGACGGACAACGCTACGCAGGTCAGCGTCGCAGGAGCCGTGTTCAGCGTCCAGGCAAAGTCGGTTGCAATCAACAACGCAGCTGACAACGCATCGAGTGTGAAGATCGACTCCAACGACGTGCGCATTGGCGAGTCGGCGTCCTCACTCGAGATCGGAAGCTTCGTTCATTCAAAGCTGAACATCCACGGCACCTTCGCGACGATCGACGCTGCAAAGTCGCTGGCAATCGGAGAAACGGCGGATGATGTCACGATCGGGGCCTCAAGCCACGCAGGGCAATCCGTGGACGTGGTGTCAGGTGCGTGACGACTTTTGTGCAAGTGTGCAGGTGCTGTGGACTCAAGCGGGTTGGTCCTTGTGTCGTGTTCTTTCAGGTTCGATTCGGATATCTTCGAGTCACTCAAGAAAACTCAGCGAGACATCTTCAGCTCGCGCGTTGGCGGGTGTCGCGTCAGGTGCAGGCGTCGTCAAAGTGATCTCTGACGTCGAGGTCACGAACGGATCAGTCAGCATTGGTGCGAAGCACCTCGGCGTTGGCGAGAGCGGGAAGACGAAGTCGATTACTATGGTGGCTACCGGTGTCATCGCTATCGGAGCAAAGAGTTCGAACTCGTCGGTCGAAGTGGACGGGAAGATGTTCTCAGTGGGCTGTGGGAAGATCGAACTCGGAAGTGAAGGTACGGGGCTCTGGGATTGTGGTGATTGTAGTCGACGATATCGCTAACCACTTTGATGTAGACTCGGTGACCTCTATCATCGGTAGCACTGTTTCGATCGACGCTTCGGACTCGCTCAAGATCGGAGAAGATGCTGACTCCGTTGAGATCGGAGGCGAAACTGTGGACGATGTAATCGTCGAGGCTCAGTCCGTTCGTATGAATGGTGCGAGCATGTAGACGAGCGATCACGGGTTTCGAGGTCACGATTGCATCTCTGACTTGCTCGCTTGCGAACGACGACGGTGCAGGCGCGGTCAGCGTTTCCGGGAAGAGTCTGCGTGTCAACTCAACTGAAGTGGTGCTTGGGGCGGAGGCGACGAGCAAGATCACTATCGGAGGCGAGGCCATCAAGGCCACTTCTATTGACGGCCAGTCTATCGAGGTTGGCGCAAAGGCGAAGACTGTCACGATCGGATCTTCGAACGGTGTGATCGAACTAAGAGGTAGGTGGTCTCTCTGTCGATGTTGTGAGGGGTACATCATCGACGAGCCCGTGGCTCACACACAAGACACTTCCCTGTTCCAACTAGGAAAAGTCCAGCTGAACGGGAACGCGCTGGGAAGTCGCCGCTTGAGTGGTGCGGACGAGAGATGGTTCGGCTATCTCAACGCGGACCCATTCGCTGTCCACGTGTCGGGAGCGCGCACGGAGTTCGGCGTGCCGTTTGGTCTCGATCGCTTCGTGTCGTCTGAGAGTGCGGTGGAGTTCGGGGCGGACCGGTCTACCACAGGCTTCCAGATGCCTTCCATGGTGAGCGGGCACATGCGACTCGCGCTGGTGTTGGATAGCATTCGTCTTCAACGAACCGATTCGAGCGCTGAACGAGTAGGTCAGAGCTCCAGCAAGCTTCGGTACGTCTGCAGCTCTGCTGATTTGAGAGGTCGGGTGGTTCGCCGGTTGCTAAATGACGCTGCGTTTGCGCTTGGTTTGTCTTCAGTTGCCGTGTGCAGCAGGTGAAGGCCAGTGGTTTGTCGTCCGTGGCACTGGAAGCCTCTGGCAGCATGGAGCACTGTCTTGGACCAACGTGCGACTCGGGAGTGTTTTTCGGTGTCTCGAGCGAGCGCGTCGTTCGCTTCGAAGGTGGAGATCGTTTTCAAGTCCAGTGCCTCGCGGAGAGCTCGACTGCGACGGGAAAGCTGCTCATCGGAGGAGCGCAGCTTGCGTTCACCAAGTTGTGAGGGTGCCGCTCGCTCTGAGCTGATGCCGGCCGGAATAGACAGTTTTGTGCACAGCCAGCTGCAAACCTCACTGTGCGCGTGTGTGCAGATGCTGCTCATGTCGTGAAGGAAAGCACGACCATTCAAGCAACGAGGACCCGAGACAACTCAATCGACGGACACGTTGATTCGAGGGGTAGCTGTGGATCGTCGCTCGAAGCGAAAAGGAAGGACACATGCTCGGGAGCTGCGTGCTCAGTGATTTTGCTCTGAAGAATGAACCCCATGATGTTGCTGAAGTGTTTCGCTATTCACTCTGTTCACTCCAGAGATCGGACGAGCCGGAACATCGTGGTATTGGAGGGTCGCCCGATCATCGTAATGCTGAGGTGATTGGCCGTCGCTGCTTGTCAATGTCAGCGACTTGACACGCACACAGACGAGATTGACGGACACTGCGGCTGAGCACCTGGCGACTTACTGGGTCAGCGGCTCGTAGTCACGAGCTGCAAGACCTGCTCCGCCTTCTCTCGTATGCCAGAGTGATCAGGGAAGCACGCGATCGCAGCTTCCATGACTTCCGCGACGCCCTCTCGCCGGGCGAACTGCTGAAGGCGAGTGGTTCCGGACACGAGGTTCAAAAGTGCCCACGAGCCGTAGAGCTGCACATCCTCGTCACTCGGACAGTTGAGCATACTGGCGATGACGGCTCCCACTCCACCTTGCGACGCGATCTCTTGGCACATGACATCTAGGCATGTCGAGGAGGAATGTGAGCATCCAGAAAGTGTGCGGCCTGCCGTTTGCTGGTTGATTAGTGACGCACCTGAGCCCGCGAGAGTCAGCAACGCCCAGCAACTCTTCTTCTGGACGCCATAGTGATGTGGGAACGCTTGCATCGCTTGCAGGATCGAGTCGATCCCCCCAGCATCGGAGATCCGCTTCCGGTTGCTCTCTGCACAACAAGTGAGAGGTTAATTGCATCGTGCCGATGCACTCGGAGAAGTGTGGGGCTTCTCAGCGTACCGCAGTTGTGTGAGAGGTTCGTGAGCAGCACACTGGTCGCTTCCAGAAGCTTCGCGTCGAGGTGGAATCGCTTCCGCGCTGCAAGAACGGCTTCCACCGCGCCATCCGCGACCAGAACGATCCGGTTTCGGTCGTGACCGAAGGCAGCGACGGTGAGGCACCGGCAACATTCGAGCTGGACAGCAAGACTCTTGCTCAGCAACTTCATCGTCGCAAGAAGTGTCTTGAACGCTTGACATTCGGGGAGATCGTCTTTCAGCGCCTCTGTAGTTCGCGTCCACCAAGACGATGTGAGGCACACGATGAGGGATGTAAGGGTGCAACACAGCGTCTTACCGTCGCTCTTCAGAGCTGCTGTGAGTTGCTTGACATACTCCAGGATCTGCGAGATGGCGTCTTGTACGTCGACTTCACTGCCAAAGCCCTCGCGCACGAGGCGGTGTCGCTCCTCGATCGCTCGCGTGAACTCCACGATTTGAGCGTTCGTGGCGTTGTTGACACAAAGCGCGAGACCAGACGAGCTGTCGAGGCTTCGCTGGCGGCGATGGAGACTTGATGTATGGGGCTTCTGGCGAGCACCTTCCAGTTGCTTCTGTGCCTTCTCCTCGCACTCTTTGCAATATCCAGAGGCGCCGACAAGGTACTTTGGGGCGTCGCACTGAGGAGTGAGGCACTGCCGGCGCCTCCGAGCTGTTTTTGAGAGTCACACCACATCGCGCGCTGCCGTGAGCAAAGTTCCCAGAGTACAAGCACTTCGCCAAGTCTGCGCAGAACGAACCTTCGTCTGCTCGCTTCTTCGCTTGGCGTTCGAGCTCTTCTTCCAAGCCTGAAGCTTTGTCGGACAACTCACGGATCCGAGTCGCGCTTAGCCGGAGATGCTCTGTCAGCCGATCGATCTCTGCTTGTTTCGCCGCGAGGTCGGTTGTGAGAATGGAGTTCCGGGCTTCCGCGGCGTCGTTCGTTTCGTGCAGTTGACTGTGTGTCGCTTGGAGCTGTTCGTTGGAGACCTTGTGATCGCGTACTGCTTGCCGCAGCTCGCTCGCAGTCTGCTCTCGCTGCGCCACATTTGCTTGAAGCACCTGAATCTCTTTCTCCTTCAGTTCTATGACGTAAGCGGTCGCACACTTCGGGTCGAGCAGCCCTGTTGGCGAGTGGTTGAGCTTGAACGCGTACCTCGAGCGCTCTTCTTCCATCTTCAATAGTTGAGCGCTTAGCTGCTTGTTCTGCCGCTCGAGCTTCGTTCTTTCCTTCTGCTCTTGCTCCACCTTGAACGTCGCTTGCCTCCACCGCCCTTCGATGTCCTCCATCGCGTCCTTCTCGGCACCGACCCGAGCCGCCAGCTTGCTCGCATTTCGCTCGCATTCTGCTTTCTCGTCGTTCAGTCGACGCTTCTCGTTTGTGAGCTTCAGGATCTCCATCAGCAGACTCTGTTTCTCCACCATATCCGCGCGCTTGGACTCCTGCTGCTTCAGCGCGCAGTTGTGGTAGTCCTCGATGACCATGCGTAACCTCTCCGTTTCTTCGAGCTGATTGCGGGCGACATCGGTCAGTCGTTGAATGGAGGCATTGGCGTCGTCACTGGCAAGTTGCATTCGCCGGAGATCGAGATCCATCGCGCACATCTCGCTAACGACGCGCTTCTTCTCAAGCTCGACTGTCTCGAATTGCCGAACCAAGACCTCGAAGTTGCTCTGCTCCTCGAGCAGCTCCAGTTCCACTGCGCCGAGACGCTTCACAGCCACGTCGAACTGAGACTCTCGTGTCGCCAGGGCTTTATCGACGCGCTGCTGCCCCGCTGCTACCGAGAAGCGATCTGCGTGCAAAAAGCTGGGAAAACTGAGAGAGGGGGACCGCTCGTCGTCGTCAGACTGCCTCCGGAGCTCGTTCTCTGTGATAATCTTGAGAAAGGTAGCTGCAGACGGCGGTTCATCATCGCCGTTGAGCGGATCGTTGCGCCGTGACTCAACGATGTCAGGATGCCCACCGCAGCTTAATGCCAGCCGGATGATATGACCGAAGATCGGATCCGTTTGATCGGCGCAAGAGATCCGGTTGTATGTTTCGGCGCTTGGCTCCACCGATGTGATCATCTCAAGCAGAAGGATGGCAACCGCATAGAGATCGTGCATCTGTGCGGTTGATACGGGATTCAGCCGTCCACGAGCGCCGTCTTGAATATCGCTATCAGCTTCGTTGGGTACACTGGCCAACGAACCTTGACATGCAGCCGGCATACCGCTCAACGCTCGATCACCTCTTGAACGCACTGCCTCTGGCTCGTACTGGGTCTTCCAGAATGAGTGTGTTTCCGGTACACCCGCTCCTCTCTCTCCTTGCGCAGTAGCTGTCCTTTGGACACTCTCAGTGTTGAATCGTCGTAACTTTGCCGCACAGCTGCCGCCGAGCATGACTTTCCGGCTCGTAAGGGTCGATCCGAAGCTCTCTCCTTTGGTATGAAGAAACACCAGCCCGCGGAGCACATCCGAGACAATCAACGCAATCTCGCGCCTGCTCAGGCTCAGGCGATCGCGGTGGAGCACGTCGTAGAGGCTCACACGGACGTACTCGGTCACAAAGTGTGTCGGACGCGTGCCTGTCGTGGAATCTGGCGCTATCCCAAGAACTTGAACAATGTTCTGCGCCTCTGATCATCAGTGAAATGCGCGGCAAGCATCCCAGAACTCCATCACTCGCAGGGCAGACGCACCGGATGAAGGGACGTAGAAACCTGAGTCTCTAACACATCGCTCGCGACCGCACACAACAGGTCTTGAGATGGCCCCGCTCGAAAGGAAAGAACAGCGACTGGCGTCATGCAGTACTTCGCGATGCGCACTTTTGACTGCGGCGTCTGCCACAGAAGACTCACCGACTCCGCGCCGGACTCGAACACAAGCTCCGAGAGAAGAATCGAGGGTGACGGCATCGTGAGAGTGTTTGGCGGCACTTGTCCGATGTATGCGTGGACACCGCAGCCTGTCTCTTACTGCAGCCAGGAAGCTCGCCAACGTCAGTACAATTCAGCGTCCAGTGGGCGATAACAGGGAACACTTCTATCGAGACCAGAGTGCTGCTGAAACCCGGAGAACTCTGGGAAGCTTGGAGACTCGGAAGCTCGGAAGCTCGGAAGCTTGTAGGAACGAGCAAAGCCGACGAGCCGAGCAAGTGCCTTCGGTATTGCCCGGTGAGAGGCAAAACAGAGAGTGAGCGCTCGGAAGGCCCACGCTGACGCACAGCCGCTTGACTTCGGGAAGG
>JAASGM010000665.1:0-15065 GCA_023334215.1 Globisporangium cystogenes | reverse complement strand
CTCGAAACTGAGTCTGCAGATGCTTGGAACGTGCGTGGCGTCACGGTGTGAGTCTGCAGGCGTCAGAGGGACTCTCGTTCCAGTGTCCTTGATGTTGTGTCGACACCGCAATCAAAGTCTCGAGAGGCAAAGAGCGAAGACTCGCAAGCTTCTATTGACACGCGAGCGCCACCAGCCGCATCAGCGCTGCTTCTGCTTCTTCTTCGCCCTCGGTTACAGAGTCGCCACCGTCGGCGTTTGCGCAGCCTCCACCCCGTCTACTCGAACGCGACGCGGTAGACGTCGTCGTAGTAGTCGGCGAAGTGTGCGTCCAGGTCGCTGCGTAAATACTCGTCGAGCTCCTCGAAGTCGCGCTGGTTGCCGATCGGAAGCACAATCGTCTTGACGCCCGCGCGCTTCGCCGCGATCACCTTCTCCTTGATGCCGCCCACCGGCAGCACCTTCCCCACCAGTGACAGCTCGCCCGTCATCGCCAGGTTCTCCTTCACGGTCCTGCGAACAGCAGCACCGTCAGCACACTTGCTCTTCCAGAACCGCCCGTCAACATCTCCCAACACTTTCGCAACCACCAGCCACGCACTTGTTCATCGCCAGCGACAGCAGCGCAGTGACCATCGTGCAGCCCGCCGACGGGCCGTCCTTCGGCGTCGCGCCTTCGGGCACGTGCAAGTGGATCTCCGACTCCTCGAAGAACTTGCTCTCAGGCGCCACCGCCTGCAGCTTGTGGCGCGCGTACGTGTGCGCGATCTTCGTGCTCTCCTCCATGACGGACCCCATCTGGCCCGTCGTGATGAGCCCCGAGCGCTCGCCCTTCGACAGCACCTTGGTGGTCTCGATGTACAGCGACGACCCGCCCATGGACGTCCACGCCAGCCCCATCACGACACCCGGCACGATCTTGTCGTACATGCGGTCCCTACGCGAGCCGCAGCATCACAAACATCACACACACCAACGCAACAACGCACAGCGTCAGCACCTGCACGCCGCCGGATCAGCCACCGTCGACATCGCGCACGCACGAGGTGAAGATCGGCTTGCCGACGTATTTCGACAGCTTCTCGGGGGTGATGAGGAACCGCTCCGGGTCTTCTTCGGCCACCGGTGCTGTCGAGGCTGTCGTCTCCGACGTGTCGGTGCCGCTGTCGGTGGTTCTCTCGCCGCTCGCCTGGCTGCCGCTCTCAGCGCCGCTCGGAGTCGCAGCGTTGTGCGCGCTCTCCAGATCCTGCACGACCTCCAGCGCAACCTTCCGGAAGATGCGCTCGACGTGCTTCTCGAGGTTGCGCACGCCGCTCTCGCGACAGTACTGGCGCACGAGCGTGTTGATCGCGTCGTCCGTCAGTCCGAGCGACGCTGGCGCCTTGTGCACTGAGTCCGCGCCGAGCCCCGTGCGCTCGATGACCTTCGGCACCAGGTACTCCTTCGCGATCGAGAGCTTCTCCGGCTGGTCGTAGCCCGACAGCCGCAGAACTTCCATTCGGTCGAGCAGCGGGCCGGGGATCGTGTCCGTCACATTCGCGGTACAGATGAAGAGCACGCGCGAGAGGTCAACCGGGACGTCCATGTAGTGATCCACGAACGCGTTGTGCTGCGCCGGATCGAGCAGCTCGAGCAGCGCCGACGCTGGGTCGCCCTGGTGGCCGCGGCCGAGCTTGTCGATCTCGTCGATCAGGATGAGCGGGTTCGAGCTCTGCGTGGACTTGAGGCACTGGATGACCTTGCCGGGCATCGCGCCGACGTACGTGCGCCGGTGGCCCTTGATCTCCGCGACATCGCTGAGGCCGCCGACCGAGAAGCGGTAGAACTCGCGGTTGAGCGACCGCGCAATCGACTGGCCGATGCTCGTCTTGCCGACGCCGGGCGGGCCGACGAAGCAGATGATCTTGCCCTGCACGCTGCCCTTGAGCTTCGAGACCGCGATGAACTCGAGGATGCGCTCCTTGATGTCCGAGAGCCCGTAGTGATCCTCGTCAAGGATCTGCTTGGCCTTCTTGAGGTCGAAGTTCTCCTCCGTGGCCTTGCCCCACGGCAGCTGCGTGAGCCAGTCGAGGTAGTTGCGCGTGACGTTGAACTCGGACGAGTTCTTCTCGAGCATCGCCATCTTGTTGAGCTCCTCCTCGACCACCTCGCTGACGCTCGCCGGGATCGTGCCGGGCGCGAAGGACGCGAGGCGCTCGCGGTACTTGGTGATCATCGCGTCCTTGTCGTCCTTCTCCATCCCGAGCTCCTTCTTGATGGCCTTGAGCTGCTCCATGAGCAGGTAGTTGCGCTGGTTCTTCGACACCTTCTCCTCCACCTGCTCCTTGATCACCTGCTGCACCTTGCTGAGCTCGAGCTCCTTCGTGATGAGCTCGAGCGCCTTCTTGAGGCGCAGCTCGCACGACATCTCCTCCATCACCTGCTGGAGCTCCTCGCCGTCGGCGGTCGTGACGGACGCGGCAAAGTCCGCGAGCTTGTACGGGTTGTGGATGTCGATGCGCTGCGAGAAGTACTGCATGTGCTCCTTGAAGAGCGGGTTGAGCTTCACGATCTCGCGCAGCGTCGCGACGATCTCGTTCGAGTACGCGCGGATGAGCTGGTGGCCCGGGTCGAACTCGGGGTTCTCGAGCGCGTTGATGTTCACGCGCAGCGGCGGCCCGGCGTCGTGCACGCCGTCGATCACGATGCGGCGCTGCGAGACCATGAGCACCTGCACCGAGTGTGAGTCGAACGGCAGCATGTTGTCGATGCGCGCGAAGCTGCCGACGTGGTGGATCTCGCTCAGGTCCTTGACGAGGTCCTCGCCGCCGCCAAAGACGCCGCCGCTGCTGCTGGTAGCGGCGCCGGCCGCGGGCTTCTTGAGGAACACGCCGACGTAGTTCTGCCCGCTCTCCTTGAGCGCCAGCAGCGCCTTCGTCACCTCCGGGTTCGTGATTGTCATCGGCAGCACGACGCCCGGGAAGAACGGCCGCCGGTGGCCCGGGATCGCCAGCACGTGCGGGTAGTTGGGCGCGTCCTCGCCGTCGCCTACGCGCGCCACGGCGCTCTCCACGACCTCCACATCGGCGGCGCCGCCGCGGCGCTTGCTGTCGCGCGCGTGGCGCTTGGGCGGTTTCCCGCCGCCTCTGCTGCTCGAGCCGTTCGAGCCGTCCGAGCTGCCGCTGCTGCTGTCGGTGGAGAAGCGCGCGAGGCTGCGCAGCGCCAGCGGCGAGTGGGCGGAGGCGCCCAGCAGCTGCGCGCGCCGCGCCGCGTAGCCCAAGCGCTGGAGCACGGCGGTGGCCATCGATCAATCGGCGCGTTCGTGAAATGGATCGGAGCAGTAAACAACTTCGAGAACGAATCGATTGTGTTATTTACTGACTTGGTGTTTGTAGGAGAGTTGAAGTGGCGGGTTTACTGTACCTAGTGTCTGGACATTGGTTCTCAATAATTATGAGAAGATGTATAATATGGGTTTTCAACACGAAAACAGGTCGACCTGGCAGTTAAACCCGTGAAAGACTGATTACGTAAGATTTTTGTAAGTTATCCAACAAAAGCTTTTGAACATGTTTTACATTATATATCGTGCAAATATTGGCTTTGTTCTACATTTGTCAAGCCAAACTCATCATGTAAATGAAAGACGCGCGTAAACGAATGCTCCTTTTGTCTGCATGACGTATCAAGTACAAGAGGCTGTTTCCTCCACAACAGTGTTGCTCGCTGTTCCTTCCTGCTCCTTGCCGAACTTGCCGACGAGCATCCCGATCGCGGCCGGTGCCTTGTCGAGTTTGCTATCCCCTGCTCGCTCTGCAGCTGCTGCTGCTGTGGCTGGAGTTTTTGTGTGGCGTTCAGAGCAAAGCAACGACATCGCGCTCACAACGGACTGTACGCCGCCCAGCAGCATCGAGCTGAAGCTGGATCGCCCGCCGGTCGAGCGCACGGGTCTGGTGTCCGTTGCCACTTCCGAGTCGGTGTACTTCGAGCGCATCCGCATCTCTCCTGCACTTTGACGATCCTGCATGAACTTCGCGAAGACCGAATCATCGAACTCCGAGAAGAGTGTCGACCTGCTTGGTAGTCCAGATCTTCAGTAGCAGTCAGAATCAGTCGTACAGCTCGACGAAGATGTATGAAGGACTTGACTTCTCTATCCGGTATCTCCACCTCAATGCGCTGTATCTCGATTGTACACTCTGAAGCCAATCGGGTGCTCAGACTACCTGCGCGTTCAAGAGCATCAAGAGTTCATCAAAGTATAACCTGTACCGAGACGCTGTCCCGAGCGAGGTTCGAGTCGGAGTTTGAGCGATCTGCTCTGCTCTGTGCTCGTCGGATCGTTCAGTTGAGACAGCCAGTACTTTGAGCAGAGAAGCTACCATGCTCGCCTGTGAGTGGCGACGCTCGCGGTGGCGACGAGTGCGCCTGCCGAGCACCTTATGAAGCACTGGTGGAGCACGCAGGTCCTTCGACACGACAGTGTGCTGCTTGCTGCATACTGTCAGGCTGGACATGCCAACTTTTGATCATGACGTCGCTTTTCAAATTTGTTGTGCATACCGTGGACTCATCCTGCAAATCTTACTAATGTCCACATTTCAAGACATTTACTGGTCAGCGAATAATACATAATCACTCGAAAACACCCACATCCGCACAATGCCTCGATCTTGGCGAAGTGGCAAAACTCGACGTGCAGCAGGCGCCGCCATTCACGATTCGTCTGCGCGCAGGACACACTCGCTCGCTCTGAGCAGCAGCAGCACACAAGCGCCGCTCAACCAAAAGCCCGTGCACGCCCGCCGCTACATCCAACCGCAATGGTGCTGCGCATCTTCTGGAACGTCGGCGCGGGGCTCGTGCAGCGCGCGATCAGCAAGAGCCACGCGCCGGGCATGGCCGTCAACTACCCGGCGGTCTGGCGCGCGCGTCCGGGCTTCATGGACTGCGACATCAACCTGCACCTGAACAACGCGTCGTACCTCTTCAACATGGAGCTCGCGCGCTGGCACTTCACCGCGTACGTTCTGCGGGTCGTGCGGCATGCGGTGGTGGATGCCTTTGGCTGGGAGCTCGCTCACATGCATCCCCTGCTCGCAGCGCGACTGGGATGCTCACGCACGCCATCAAGAAGCGCCGCGTGTTCCTCGTCGGCTCGCAGGTGATCCGCTACCGGCACGCGATTCCGCCGTTCCGGCCGTACGAGATCCGCACGCAGCTCGTGTTCGCGGACGAGACGTGGATCTACTTCCTGCAGCAGTTCCAGTGCCCGACGACCGGCAAGCTCTACGCCGAGGGGCTCGCGCGCGCGACTGTGCGCGAGCGCGGCCAGAAGGTGAGCGCCGCCGCCATGTTCGAGGAGATCGGCGAGCGGCCGGAGCTGCCGGCCGAGATGCCCGACGTCGTGCGCACCTTCCTCCTCTGGGACGACGCCAGCCGCGCGAGCATGGAGAGCGCGGAGCGCGCGGCGCGGGAAGAGCTCGCGGTGCAGCCGAAGCCCCCGCGCTCGCTGCTCGCCAACCTCACGCGCACGTGGAACCTGCCGTTTTAGAGTGAGTAGGACGCAGCCCCGCCAGCTGCGTCAAGGAACGCAACGCGACCAGCACGAGAGTCGCTTCCACGCACAAGGATGTCGCACAAAGAGACCGACGACCTGCGGCTTTCGTCTTCCGAGATGCATTGCGTTAAATATGGCGGAGATACACGTCCTACTACTATATATGCAAACTCGCTGGAAAGCTGGCTGCCGTCTTCCGAGAGCGCGCTCGAGGGAGACGACGTCGACACGTGACGACGACGCCAACGGGGGACGATATGAGCTGCAGGCGTCCGTTGCTTCGAGTCGTCCCGACCGCATGCTTCAGAGCACTCGAACGTCCCCTCGCCGATAGCAGTTTGCTGCTAGCTGCTTGATCCTTTGTCGACTCGGGATGTAGCAGAAATGCTGCGCTGAGGCCTCGTCGGTGGCGACGTGTACGGAAGGTAGCTGCGCCTTGGACCAGTCGAGTCGCCTCTCCTCAACGAGGGAGCGCTCTAGTTGATACGCGCGACCTTGGACGGCACGACGCGCGGGTTCTCCTCCTCCAGCTTCCGCTTCGCCGACACCTTGAAGTCGAACGTGCACTTGTGCTCCTCCGCGTACCGGTGCTTGTTGCAGAACGTGTAGTCGCACCGACACGACACCGCCGTAAGCCCGACCTTCACCTTGCATTCCCAACACCGCCTCCGGTTCTTCTGAACTGGCTTCGCGGGTACCTCCGGAACAAGGGGCTCGCGCTTGTGTGCTGCAGTCTCCTCCGCCTCTTGTCTCAGTACCGACAGGTCCGCTGGCAGCGCCGAGTTCGACCGCTTCAGGCAGCTTTTGCGGTACCCCAGCGGCGGGCGAACGCCGTCCAGCGCTGCGGGCGAAACGCGCGCGAACCGCGACATCTGGAACTGGCGCTCAGCCGCCGCCGCGACCGCCTCCTCGTCGCAGTCGTCGAGCGCGCTTAGGTCGAACTGGCGGCTGCTCGTTGCTGCTTCTCCAGCCCCGGAGGCTGCTGCTGACGCCATCGCGACTGACACGGGCGCCGACATCGACGCGCTGGAAGCTGCTGCGGAGACCACCGCCGCCGACACGACTGGCGCCACGACCACCGGCTCGGTGGGAGGCTGCGCGACCATCACGCCGCCGTCGCTCGGGCCCTTGGCGTCCGCGGGCGGCTGCTGCGGCGGGTGCGCGCCGTTGAAGAGAGACGACGTGTTCGGCGCCATCGCTGGTTGTGAAGTGGGAGCTTGAAGAGAGGGGGGAGGAGAAACCGCGACGACGACGACGACGACGACCGATCGGTAGGTAGCAAAAGGCAGCGCACGCGCGACGAAAAAAGCAGGCGGGCTCTGGAGACGGAGTGTGTGTGCGTCTGGCGGCCAAATGCGAAATGAGCGAGCAAGAGAGGAGGGAGGAAGAAACGGAGAAGGAAAGCTGGCTGGGAGAGGGAGGGCGGGCGGGCAGGGGGGAGGGGGAGATGGGAAACCTTCGCCAATCCTCGAGAGAACGACTGAATTAATAGCAATTTAAACCTTGTCACGTTGGAAAGAACCTCTCGAGACGAACAGTGTGTTTGTATTGGAAGCTGCGATTTCTCAAACCGAGTCTAACTTGGTTTGACTATCGGACATGGATAACTTGTTCTTTGTAAGGCGAAAAGACGGGCTATTTTCGTAATTTTCTATTTGTGTTTGCGAGCGAACGAGCAGGCGCAAAATTACTGCGTGGTCGCACTCTTGCTCACTCGCTCGCTCGCCGTTCATGCAGACATAAGCGGCATAGGCGACAACAACAGGAGGGGGACACATCTACACACACAGACCCAAGAACGCACAACCGTCGCTGTCCCTGATGGTCATCGCCATTGTACCAACCACAAAAACGATAACCTGAAAAGTACGAAATCAAAATCCAGACATTTCGTGTTCGATTTTTCGGTTTCTTTTGTGCAGGAAAATCAAGTTTACAGACAGACATTTCAGCACGGAACGATCTACATTTGCAAGGTAACAAATAAAACAGTTCAAAATATGGTACTACGTTGTTTGGCACCTCGAGTGTTCGGTCTCATTTATCTAATGTCTAGTTTTCGTTACTCAAAGGGTAAACTGCACAATGAAACTTCCCAATCGAAATTCTTGACTACTCTAAATTCTTGATGCAGCTGCAACAACAACAGCAGGCAGAAGCAGGAAAGCAATTGGGACGACAGCGATCGGCATTGTGTTTGGTGCTAGTGCATACTAGTATGCCAGTACGCACATGCACCCATAGCGACTACAATAACAGCGAGCAGGAGCTCGCTGTAGGAGTCAAAGACGTGCAGTCACACAGTTGACCAAACCGTTTGTTTAGTTTCTTATTTGGTAATTGTTTTTTTATTTCTAACATCCGATACTTTTCCCAACAAAGTTGTAAAAAAGATTGCTCTCATCGTGGTTGCCAACAACGACGTAAGCTACGATGACTCGTTGCCGTCTCCCACGTTCGCCTATATGCGCACACTCTACGTGCTTGACAGTAACGACAGTAACAACAACAACAACACCTTCATCCTCATCGCCACCATCGTCGTGGCCCAGGAACTGTCGTCAGGAACGACAGTTCATTTGTCAGCTTTCGACACTCTAAACTCGTTCCACGACAATCCGTCTTTGGTGTTGCGCACACTACTTCATGCGACTTTCGTTGTGTGCACCACGCGTATTGAGGGACGACCTGGTCAAGACGAGCAGCAATAACGAGCAAGAAGAGCTCGCTGCTGCCCTGCGGCGCATGCTCGTGGTGGACGTCGACGAGTCGCGGCCGCCGCCTCGCGCGTCGCCGCTCCTGCGCGCGTTGGAGAGCGAATCCCCACAGCAGCAGCAGCGATTGCCACAGCAGCAGCAGATCAGCCAGTCTAGCGGCCGCGCAACCGAGAGCTCGCCTGGCGCCGCGCGTCGCAGCGACAGCAACGAGCGGTTCTTCCGCTCCTTGCGCGCAGACTTCAACATGCTGGAGTCGCGCCGACCGACCGGTGAGAGCGCGCCGGCAGCGCCCGCAGCTGCGGCTGGCGGCGGCGGAGGAGAAGCCGACGGCGACACGGACGCAGTGAGCAGGAAGCGCGCTGCCACTCGCACTTACAAGAGCAGCAGCGACAGCAGCGATGATGACGCGCACGCGGCCGCCGCGTCGTCTCCGCCGACGAAGAAGCGCCGGGCGCTCGACTTCTTCATGGGCGAGTCCCAGACGGCGTTCACAATGGACACACGCAACGCAGCAGCAGCACGAGACCTGCGACAGCAGCAGCCTGTGTGCTCGTCGAGGACGCGCATCTGCGGACAGGTGTACGGCCGCTGCGAGCTGCTCTTCTCTGAGCGCAGCGTGGAGCTCGTGCTCTGGCGGCGCCAGGGCGAGAGCGAGAAGCGGCTCTGGCAGGGGTCGCTCCTGTACGAGCACCTCGAGCGCTTCAGGTGCGCGTGTGCGAGTCGCCGCAGTGAGTGCCCGAGTGGGGAATCGCTCACGCCTTGCGCCTCGCAGCTTCTATCGCGGCGCGAGCCCTCCGTACCTGTTGCTGCTGGAGATCCGGGCGGCCAAGCAGGGCAACACGCTCTTCTCAGAGTTCTACGACTCGATCTTCGCCAAGTTCACGCAGGATCACGTCGACGTGCCGAAGCCGAGTACGTGCGTCCAGCAGCCCTCCGCTTCGTCGCTCGGGTTTGTTACCGCTGACCGTGTGCTTGCGTATGTGATATGGTGCGAAGATCTGTACGGCGCGGCGTTCTACTTTGACGAGGAGGTGGACTTCGTCCGCTGCACGAGCATGAACGAGTCGTTCAGCGAGCTCAACGAGCTTTTCAATGTCCCAATCACGTGCGTTGCTGCGTGGTGGGTGGACTGCAGGAGGAAGGAATGAAGGGGATATGTCAGTAGCTCGTCACTGACTTGTGCGCGGTCCCAGAGATGCCGAGGCACTCGAGTACTTCGACTCGGAAGTGGCAACGAACACCAGACCCGTGCGCTCGACCCGTCGATCCAGCTTCAGCTCGACGCTGCTGGGCGGCGTGCAGTCTGTTGTGAGCGCCGTGTCGTCGCTTTACTCTGGTGTCGACAACGAGCACCAGAAGACGGCGGCAGCAACAGCATTGTCGACAGAACGAGGAGGGGACACCAAACCGGACAAGTTATCGAACCAGTCGATCAAGCGGTTCTTCGGCAAGAAGCAGGAGCAGCGAGTGACGCGAGAAAGCAGCAACGTTGTCGTGGAGATCGACGATCCATCGCAGCCCTCACTGGGCGACAACACGAGCGACGGGACGCAGGCGAGCGCAGAACGCAGCGCAGCTGCGAGCAACGGCGGCGTGTCCAAGAAGACGCAAGTGCTGCTCACGTATCCGTACGAAGACGCGGAGAGCAGCAGCGGGAAGGTATCAGTCACCCACGGCGACATCGCGAGGCTCGCGCCGGGGGAGTTCCTGAACGACAACATCATCGACTTTTACCTGCGGTATGGTCCGACGGAGCTTGTCGCGCGGTGGACACAGGCGTGGAGCTGGCGGTGGCTGACACGTGGTGTTTGCGTGGCGGCTCTCGCGTGGGCAGGTTCCTGTGGCGCCACCAGCCAAGCCACAAGGACCAGTTGTACTTTTACAGCTCGCACTTCTTCACGCAGCTCCACGGCGGCGACGCGCGGCTGTCGCCGGACGAGCGCTTCGCGCGCGTCTCGCGGTGGACGCTCAAGGGCGACGACATCTTCACGAAGCAGCTGCTGTTCATCCCGATCAACGACAGGTGCGCGCGTGTCGTTGATCGGCCTCGCGTTCTGTGGCGCTCGCACTGCTGACCTCGTCGACTGTCGCGTTGAGTACAGCTTCCACTGGAGCGTCGCGGTGCTGTGCAACCCCGGGTCGGCGATCGTCCAGAAGCGCCGGAAACTCCGGCAGGTGGTGGTGTCGAGGAGCGGCGAGGTGTCGGCGCGCCGCCCGATCTCTCTGGACGACGCGGGGGAGCCCACGATCGTGGACCTGGCGGACCACTTGAGCCAGTTTCGGTATCGCAGCAAGGAGGAGGACGGTGACAAGGACGGCGGTGGTGGCGCGGCGGCCGCAGCAGCGCAGCACCAGCAGGACGAATGTGTGGAGGTGCGGGAGGAGGTGATCGAAGAGGAGCTGGAGGAGCACGCGGCGCTGCGACGGGAGCGTCCACCCTGCCTGCTCTTCCTCGACTCGCTCAAGTGCCACCGCAAGAAGAAGTTCGCGGCGATGCTGCGCGAGTACCTCGAGAGCGAGTGGAAGAGCCGGCACCGCGGCGCGCCGCCCGCCCCGCGCAGCTTCGACGACGAGGCGGTCGTCACGCACTTCGACGCCGACGCGTTCCAGCTGCTCGAGCCGGAGGTGCGGAGTTGCGATGGTTGGCTGGCTGGCGGTCGTTGGCTCTCAGCAGCTTGCAGTTCGCTCACTGTCGCGTGTGCCACCTGCAGATCCCGATGCAGACCAACAGCTCGGACTGCGGCGTGTTCTTGCTCATGTACGCGGCGGAGGTCGCGCGGCGGTTCCCCGCCGGCGTCACGCGCGAGGACGTCGAGAGCAAGTTCGCGGCGACGCTCTCGGCCGCGATGTTCGACCCGAGCCACGTGCGCGAGTTCCGCGAGTACCTGCACCAGCTGCTCTTCTGCCTCCACTCGCTGCAGAAGCGCGGGCTGAGCGAGCAGTGCGTCAAGAGCGAGGAGCTGGACACGTTCACAATAGACCTGTGAGGCCGCACGGCCCCGTGTGTTCTGCGCCGCCGCTCACTCGGTCTGTTAGGTTACACTGTACGATGCATCGAGCTCAGACCCGGACGTGCTCGCGTGCGGACTTCCCGATCGGCTGCTGCTCCTCCTTCAGTGCTCCGGATCCGCCGCCGGCGCTCTCGATGAGAAGCGTGAGTCCCTTGACGAGGAACTCGCGCTGCCGCGGCGCCTTGACGACCAGGTCGAGCGTCCGCCACGCGCACACGACCGACAGGCACACGTCCGGAGGCGGCAGCGGCGGGTCTTTAGCGCGCTGGGCGAACGTCTCAGTCGCGTGGCCGAGGCGGATCTCCAGGACGTCGCGCAGCCGGATCGAGCGCCCGCGCTTCGGCTTCTTGGCGTCCGTCGCGGACCCGAGCGCACTGTGGCGCGCTGTCCACTGGAGCGCGAGCTGCGCAAAGTCGATCGAGATGGACGACGCGTGCGGCGCCGCCGACCCGCGGGCGCTGTACTTGGTCAGCTCGAGGCCGCACGCGAGCAGCTCGCGGAAGCCCCGGGCCTCGCAGTCCGCGAGCCGCACGCGCTCGTAGCCGACCGCGTTCTGCTCGAGCGTCTTCCACGTGTCGCTGCCGCGGCGCAGGCTCCGGGCGGCGGCTCCGAGTGGCGCCGTGCGCGCCGGGTCGAACCACGGGTGCGCCAGCAGCGCCTCTGCCGACACGCGGTCCTGCTCGCGCGGCGCGAGCATCTGGAGCAGCACGTCCTGCGCCTCGCGGCTCACGCTGCGCCACTGGACGTTCGCGGGGTCCAAGCAGCGCATGTCGCGCACGTCGACGCCGTCCGGGAACTGCTCCATGCGCTGCAGCGCCGCCGCCGACTCGATACTGAACGGGAACGCGCCGAAGAGCAGCACGTAGAGCACGACGCCGAGGCTGAAGACGTCCGACTTGAGCCCGTACGGCTGCCCCACGAGCAGCTCCGGCGCCGCGTACTCGAGCGTGCCGCAGCTGCGCTTGAGCATCGCCGTCGCGCTCGGGAGCTGCTTCGCGAGCCCAAAGTCCGCGATCTTGACCGCGTCGCCGTGCAGCAGGATGTTCTCGGGTTTGACGTCGCGGTGCAGGATGTGGTGACGGTGGAGGTACGCGAGCCCCTGCAGCACCTGCGCGACGACCACCTGCGCCTCGCGCTCCGGCAGCCGCTGGCGCTCGATCAGGCGGTCGCACAGGTCGCCGTCCTCCATCAGGTCCATCACGACGAAGCACATGCTGTCCTGCGAGTACACAGCCTCGACGCCGACGACGTTCGGGTGCGCCAGCGTGCGCATGATGCCGACCTCCTCGTCCAGCGCCGCGGACGCCTTGCAGCACTTGACGGCGCACAGGCAGCCCGTGACGCGGTTCACGGCCTTGTGCACAATCGAGAACGAGCCCTCGCCCACCTCGCGCAGGATCAGGTACTTGTTCTGGAAGAGCGCGTACTCGGGCGGGTCGAGCGCTTGCGGCGGCTGCCGCTTCGGCGCTTCTTCTTCCAGCGGATGGGACTCGGGCGCCTTGTTCTCTGACGCCGCTGGCGCCGCAGCACCGCCGCTCTTCTTCTGCACGGCGCCGTCAGTCGTGCCGCTGGCGGCGTCCACTGCGCCTCGCTCCGACCCGACGCGCGTGGACCGGTCGTCCACGTACGACTCCTTGCGGCTGTTGCTCGGGCCGCTGGCCACCGCGTGCACCGACGACTGCGCGAGCGCGCGCTTGCGCGCCTCCATCTTGAGGCGGAGGCTGTCGATCCAGGCGGCGTAGTCGGCGAGCGAGTCGGCTTTGAGGTAGAGCGGCACGTCGACCTTGTTGGCGGGCGTCTGGTGGCCCACGACCTCGACGTGCTTGAGGATGAAGAGGAGCGGGCCGCCCGCCTTTGGCTTGGGGGCCTCCTCGACCGCTGGCCCGAGCGCCAACTTGTCGGCGCTCTGCGCGTGCGCGCTGCTCGGGGAGCTCGCGGTCCCCTCGACGTGCTGCTTGCCGAGCAGCAGCAGCGAGTGCGCCTTAAATGCGACCTCGAAGAGCGGCAGCGCGTCCTCGGCGTTCTTGTAGCACACGATGCCGTGGTCGCGCAGGCGGAAGTACTTGCGCTTCCACGTCTTGAGGAAGCCGCCGGCCATCGACGCGCGGTGCTGCAGGTACCCGCCGAGGTACCGCTTGCCGTTCTGCGTCCGCGGGCTCATGACCTCCTCGAACGAGAACGTGTTGTACACCGCCGACTGCGGCGGCGCCTTCGCGGGCGGCGGGCTGGCGTCGGTGGCCGCCGCCGATGAGGCGCCGAGCTTCTCGAGCTCGAGGCGCGGGACCTGCGGCGCCTGGCTGAAGGAGGACGAGGCGGCGAGCGGCATCACCGGCGCTGCGCCGCTCTCCGCCGCGTCCGACGACGCCGTGGAGCTGCTGCGCTGCTTGGCGGCGTCGCTGCTGCCGAAGGGCGACGCGACGCTGCTGGGCGACCGGCTTCCGGTGGCGACTTCTCGGGAACCGCTCATCGTGGAATCGTGCGGCGACCGTCGTTCGGATGCTCGCGCCTGCTGTGATCGAGTGGCGCGCGGTGCGTTGCGTTGGAGGAAGGCGCCGAAGGGAGGCAGGCGCAGCGGTGCGAAGAGAAGGTGGCGATGTGTGCTGCCGTGTCCGTCCTGCGGCTGTTTGAATGTGAGTCGCTAAGTTCGCTTTTGCGCAATGCTGATCTCGCAAAGAAAGGTCACTCCAGTTCGACTTAGAGGGGGTATCCAATTTTAATTCAGATGATACTGTCACTGTGATGTATCGAAAAAGGTGAATGCAAGTGTAGGGAAGGATATCTTCTTATGGAGGTGAAATTGGAGATGGACCGAACTTTACGCAGAGAGCTACGTTCGATTTTTATGAGCCACTGACTGTATAACAAGTCCAAGTACTGACAGGTTCGCATTCTCTAAGACGAACTTTATCAGCTCTCAGCTCTCAGCTCTCAGCTCTCAGCTCTCAGCTCTCAGCTCGCGGCTCGCGGCTTTCGCTGATGCGGCTGCTGGGGCTCGCGTGTCAATTGAAGCTTGCTGGTCTTCGTTCAAGACACTGAACGTGGTGTCACGGTGTTGTTGGCACTGTTTTCTCGGCGTTGTCTGCCGTCTCGAGGGGCCAGGAACGAGAGCCCATTCGACCTCGCAAGTGCAAACCTCGCGCATGACGCCACTCACACTCTTAGCATGCTCGATGATGTGGTTGCGGCTGATCTCCGTGTCGTTTGGTCCAAGGCTGGCCTTCGTGACGCCCTTCTGGATCGCCAGGCTCACTGATCTCCTCCAACTTGCCGGCGGCGTAGCCCTCAGCGTTGTCGAAATAGTTGACGCCGCCCTCAAACGTCTTGACCATGATGTCGTACGCGGCGTCGTCGAAGGTCACCCAGCTGCGGAGCGCATGGCCAAGTCAGATCTCAATGAGGCAAGCGAGCAGTTTGGGATCCCGAGTGCGCATACACGAGCAGGAGGTGCGAGGCAACCTCGAGAGGCCAGCGACAGGCTTGAGGTACGTTTTAAGATACCAGTCAACAGTTCTGCTTCGGCACTCTCGATCTCTTCCTGGGCCCCCACCTCGGAAGTACAATGCGCGCGCCTGCAATGCACGATCGCTCACGCATTCCCACTCTTACTCTGACGGCGGCGCTTGCTGATCTCCGAGTGCCACGTGTCCGAGTTCTCGAAGCCGTTCTTCGAGAGCTGGTAGTCCTCGAACGTCTGGCGGATCTCCTCCGGTGTCGTCATCACGAACGGCCCGTACTGCACCACGGGCTCCTCGAGCGGCTGGCCCGACATGATGATCACCTCGAGCCCCTCGAACTCGCCCGCGTCCAGCCGCACGCCGT
>JAASGM010000664.1:0-15092 GCA_023334215.1 Globisporangium cystogenes | reverse complement strand
TAGCTGCCGTCGTCCAGCAGCACCGGCTCGACGATCGCCTCTAGCGTGTAGTCGGCAGGCGCCGCGGAGCTGAGCGACGGGAATCTGCTCGTCGGGGTGTGGAGGTACTGGTGGTTGAAGTGGTGCGTGTGGTGCGTGTGGTGGTGTTGGCCGAGCGATCTGTCAGTCTTGATTTGAATAACTCGAGGTGTCGAGGACGCGAAGTGCAGTAAGAACCGGATCGGCGCCGCCCTGGAGATCCGCACCGCGCATGAGGCTTTGACACACAGCCTGGGGAGAGATAGGCGCCACAGTACACTAATGGTGCACAAAGCATGTTAAATAGGCGAGACGCTACTCGAAGGCACGCTAACTAACAGAGCTCGTCGATCGGAGGGTCATGGTACAGCTCTGCGCTCGCGACGACGATTGGGTGCCACCGGAAGTCGCTCACGGCCGCGATGGCGTCCAAGCCGTCGCACACGTCGATCGGAGAGGAGCTGCCGACAACGGAAGGCGGAGGCGCCAGCAGCGCCGACACTGATGATGCGGAGATAGGGTTCGCGTCCAAGCACGCGACGAGCGAGTCGACGTCCGTGTCTGCGTCGAAGAACTCGTCCACTTCGAACGCGGCCGATGCTGGACGGAGCATCTGCGTGAATTGGAGCTGGTTGTGCAGGAGCGAGTGGTGGCTCTCCAGTGCCACGGGCCACCCAACGATGCTCTGTTGTTGCTGCTGCAGCTGCTGCGGCGGCTGCTGCTTTGTGAACAGAGGCGTCTCGGACAGCATGAGGTCGGTGAAGAACCCTGTCGGCGCCACTGAAGCGGTCTGGCGCACAATCGTCTGGGTCTTTGCCACAAGCGAGGCCCGCTGCACCTGGAGCGTCTTGGCGGTGGCAGCAAGCGTGGAGGCCGCTATCGCCGTCGCCGTCTGCTGCCTCGAAAGCTTGGTCACACGCGCAGTCGTTCCAGTCCTGCTCTTGGCGCCCGCGCGCGACTTGCGCGTCCGCTTGGCGCTGGCCGCCGCCTTCTTGCTCGCCTTGCGCTTCTGCTCGAGACGGCGCTGGTTCTTGTTGGCTTTCTGCCGGTGCAGCTCGCACAGATTGTGCAGCTCGCCGTTGCGCTTGCGCGCGCGCGCGTTCCAGCACTTCTTGCTCGGGTAGCGGCAGGTCGTGAGCGACTCGTCGGCTTGTTCCTGTGTCTGCGGCTGCTGTTCGAGCTGCGTCGTCGTGGGCTCGGCAATTGGAGGTGCTGGCATGGTGGTGCGTCAAATATCGCTCGCTTTCGGTGGAAGGAGGGGGAAGATGGTCTGTGCTCCAGCGCGCAAATCCGATTGTGAGCTGAGTGGCAGAGCAAAGTCTCTTTACGAGCGCACCCACCCAGTCGGAGCTCGGCAGCCGAGCGATCAGTACCCAGCGGGTACTTACTACTGTACCCACACCGGCCACTCTGCTCGAGCCGCTCGCCACACATTGTCAAGCTGCGTGGGAGGAAATCAGTTCCAGTTCGTCTTACAAAGCAGGACTTTCGCACCAGCCGACAGCGTCGTCCTCGCCGCGCTGGAGCACAAGGGGCGCCACCTGCGAGCCTCGTGTCCAGGGCGAGGTGAGGCTATGCCGCAGATGGCGGCTGATCCCTTCCGGACGTTCCGCCTGCTGTCCCGCCGATCTGTGATTCGCTTTCGCAGCCACCGTGTGCACCAAACTGTCCTGGGATCAAGGCGAGTTTGCACGTTGCACGTGGTCCGGAGCTGCAGGAGCCACGAGGCTGCTGTGCCTAGCGTCCACCACCTTCCAGTCGCCCGCGCACAAGCGCGCGAAAGCAGACAGAAATCATACCGCGGGCCGTGAGGACGACGACGACGACGCCACGGTGCTTGGCGCGATCTCGGCACGCCGTTCTCCACGCCTTCGCGATCTCCTTGATCTTGATCGTTGTCTATGATCTCTCGCGTGTTCGTTCACACGCAAGCAAATACGGCGGCGACGAAGTGCTCAAGGGATCGCTCGCAAAACAGGTTGGCGAGGCCCCGATCGCCTAACGCGGCTGCGGTGGACACACGCAACATACAGCCACGCCCGTCTTGAACCGAGGCGAACGACCACACGTCAAGGACGCGAGTGGATTCTGGCAATCGCGCTTGAAGTGTGATGAATACATGCGCCGCAGCTGGCTGCCGTCCTTGCCGGATCTTGGGATGGCAATGGCGGCGGTCTCCTCCACCAAGCGGTTGCCAAGTACCTTGGCGAACGAGAGCCATCGATCGGGACTCTGCATCTGGGGAGTCGTCGTCGCCAACTGATCTGATCAGGATCGCAGCTCAAGGTTACAACAAATTAGCCCCTTATATTTTTGGGATAGGGCAGCATACAAATTCCTAGCTTAAAATATCCTAACTATGCCGAGTTGATCTTCTCCTCGGAACGGTGATAGCCCCAGCTCGGCAGCGCGGGCACAGCACTCGGCGCGGCGACGCCTGCGCGGGGCAGCGGGAGCGCTCCCGAGGGATGGCAGCGCGGCACGGACGTGATCGGCGGCAAGAGAATCGTGGGCTTCGAGGATGTTGGCTGCGGCGGAGACCCCGGCGACGACGATTCCGAGCGCGACGATGATGACGACCCAGCGGGCGTCGGTAACCGCAGCGGACTCGACCGAAGCGACGGGATGTGCGCCGTCAGGGGTGGCAAGTGCATCATCGGCGGCCGGGCGGCTGCTGACACCGGCGCCGACGAGGACGCCGACACCGACGCTGACAGAGGCGGAGGCACCAGCAGCGGCGCCAGCTCGCGCTCGCGCTTGATCACTTGTGCCGCCGACGGGTGGCGACGGTACGGGTGGTGGTGTGCGTGCGCATGGCGCGACGGGCTGTGCGGGCTGAGCGACTGCGCCGCCGCGTACATGTGGTTGAGGCTCACGCGCAGGCGCTTCTCCTCCTGCTGCTGCTGGTGGAGCTGCGGGTGGTACAGGTACTGCTGGTGGCCAAGCTCCTGCTGCTGCTGGTGGTGCTCGAGAAGCTGGTGAAGCTGCTGCTGCTGGTGGTGGAGCTGGGGAGGGAGGTGGCCGTGGAGCTGGTGGCGGCGGAAGTCGTACTCGGAGGTCTCGAGTTCGGGTGCGCCGGGGATGCCAGCAGGCGCGCCGCGGAGGTCGAGCGCGACCGCGGCGGTCGGCGCGCCGCCCTTGATCAGGTGGCCGGCCTTGCGCTTCTTGTCGAGGCGGCGCTGGTTGTTGTTGGCCTTCTGGCGGTGCATCTCGCAGAGGTTGTGGCGCTCGCCGTTGCGCTTCACGGCGCGCTGGTTCCAGCACTTTTTGCTCGGGTAGCGGCACTTGAGCGCCTCGTAGTCTTCGAGGATCATGTTTGCTGCGGTGGCTGCTGCTGCTGCTGCTGCTGGGGAGAGAGGAAGGCGAAGTCTTTGAAGAAGGACGAGTTCTGAGCTGCGGAAGCCGAAAGCGCGAATGAGCCGCCGTGGAGGCAAAACAAGCGAGGAGAAGGCGCCGGGTGGAGCGCCGCAAAGACCGCCACGCGGTCAGTCGGTCGGCGGGTCGGTGGGTCGTCGAAGTGAGCTTTTTCGTGAGCGAGAAAGCAGAGAGAGAGAGAGAGAGAGAAGTGGAGAGCCGGGGAACACATCATATCATTCGGCAACCAGGCGACAGGCATACAAACACCAAGTCAAAAGTTGCGAAAGCGAAGAAAACGCCTGGATAAATCAGGTTGGGTTTGCGAATCAGAACGGTTTTTTTTTCTCGCACTCTCTTTTGACTAAGAACTGAGTTCCAAGCGAGGGTATACAAAGGTCAAGTCAAGCGAGGGGGATCCATGATCACCTGTCCTCCTCTCTGTCAGCCAATCTCGCGCTGGATTCTGAACTGACCACCCTAAAGTCCGCACACACTTTCGCGAGCATGGCACACAAAATTTGTCGGCCACTGGGCAAGCTGCTCCGCGAGCAGCTCGCCCAGCATACAAACAAGAACGACTGCAGCAGCAAGCAGATCCTCGAGCACGCATTTGCGCCGAGCGTCAAGATCGGTGTGAGAACCCCGAGTCGGCGCATCGTTGTCGTCGTCGATCGAGCTCAAGTTGCGCGCTCTGATTTGCTGTGATCAGGAAATCAGCGCCTTCGAGTCGTTGAATCAGCTGAATCAGCTTTTTGACGCTGTTGGTTTTCTTCCGAAACTGTGGACACTTGGATTATTCCTTTTTGATTATTTCATGCATATACTTTGGACCCACTATCCAGTCGCACGAAAGATAGCTTCGTTGCTTGTGGCCTCTGCTGGTGTGTCTTGTATGGCAGCAAGTTTGCTGTGGCGGCGACTGCAGCAGCGTCGGCGTTCTCGAACAAGCTCAAACATCAGAGCAAACGTCAACGCATAAGCCTGGTTATTTTCAATGCGCGCAGAAAACGGGTGCTCGGCGTTTTGCACCCTCCTTTGTGATGTCGATACAAACATTCATACAAATCCCAGTTGTTTTTCGCCTCAAAGCCTCAAACGTTGCAACACGATAAATCAGTAGGTGTTGACTTGATATTGCAGCCTCTGCTCGACGCTCCATTGTTGGTGTGCTCGCGCTGCTCGCACTTAAGATACTCGAGCTGCTTGCGAAGGTGTGTGTGTGTATGTGTGTGAGTGTGAGCCAGCAACAACGACAACAATGACAACAACCAACGAGGCAAAATCAGCTTCCCGCTTCCCCAGGTCGTGAAAGTGTCCCGCGCGTTGTTGTGTGGTTGGCTCCTTTCCTGCAAAAGGATCCCTCGATTTCCTCACTATCAGCATCCGCTCTCAGATCTTGAAGCGCCGCAATGCGCTTCTTCCTCCTCCTGCTGCTGCTGGTGCTCCTCGCGCGTATCACCGCCGGTGCCGCCAGCAACCCCGTGCGCGAGGTGGTGCTGCGCGCAGACGTGGCGATCGAACACCCGTCCGCGCGCCGCGAGCTGCGGCAGTTCGAGCTGCTGGCGCATGAGGAGCCCGTGGACGCGCTCGAGGCGCTGCGCGTGCGCTTCCGACAGAGCCGCGCGTGGCGCGACGCGCTACTGCCGCAGCTCTGCAGCCAGCCGGACGTGCGCTGCACTCGCCGTGGCGCGCTCCTTGCCGCGCAGCGCGTGATGCTCGATGCTCTCGGCAACAGCGCTGTGCTCGAGATCCTCGACGACGACGAGCCCGTGGACCAGATACTCCGCTTTGTCGTCGACCGCGCGCTAGCGGACGCCGCGCTACCGCAGCTGCGCACCGCAGTCTGCAACCTTCGCGGCGTCGTCTGCACCCGCGAGACGCCGCTCGTGTACGCGCGCGAGGTGGCCGCCGAGGACGGACGGAGCCTCGGCCGCCTCGAGGTCGCGCTCGGCGACGAGCCCGCGGACGCCGTGCTCGCCTTCGCGGCGGCGCGCGGCCTCGGTCGCGAGTTTCGCCAGCAGCTGCTGCGCCACGTGTGCGCGACCAAGTACGCGCGCTGCTCGCGGGAGCGGGCGCTCGTGCTCGCGGCGCCCATCCGCGTCGACAACGGCTCGGACGTCGGCGTGCTGCGCCTGCTCGAGGACGAGGAGCTCGCGGACGCAGTCTACCGCTTCGCCCGGGAGACCAACATCACGAACGCCCTGCGCGTGTCGCTCTTTGAGACGCTCTGCTACCGCGACGGCGTCACGTGCACTCGCGGCCAGGCGCTGCTGCGAGAGCTGCCGGTAAGCGCTGGCAAGCAGAGCCAGCGCCTCGGCGTCATCCGCGTGTTCGAAGGACAGGAGCCGGCGGACGTCGTGCACGCGTTCGCGCAGCAGCACGGGCTCTCGAGCCACGACGAGCTCACGCTGCTGGAGACGCTGTGCGGGACGTCCGCGTCCGGATCCGGAACAGGAGGTGAGCTCGAGCTCGAGTGCCACCGGTATGCACCGGTGGTCTTCGCGGTGCCGGTGGCGGCGCAGAACGGCTCGCGGCTCGGGGTTCTCGAGCTGCTGCTGAACGAGGAGCCGGCCGACGCGATCGCGCGCTTCGGGAACAAGCACGGGCTCGGCGCGGACGAGAAGCTGAGCGTGTGGCGAGCAGTGTGCGAGTCGAGCGGGCTGCCGTGCTCGCGCTCGAGGGGGCTGATCTACCAGACAGTGTACACGGTGCCCGGTGCGCTGGACGCGACCGGCGCGCCATTGCGCGAGCTGCTGGCGTTCATGGACGGCGAGGAGCCGACGGACGTGATCTACGATTACGGCCAGATGCGCAACCTGACGCTGCGGCAGCGCAAGTCGCTGCTGCACAGCGTGTGCAACGAGCCCCGGCGGCGGCCGAACTGCACGCGCGCGGAGCCCATGCTGCTGCAGATCCCGGTCTGGGAGACGCAGAGCAAGAAGATGGGCGACCTCGAGATCCTCGAGGGCCAGGAGCCGATCGACATGGTCTACGCGTTCCTCGAGAAGCACGACCTGTTCCAGTCCGAGCCGCTCAACACGACGCTGCTCGAGACCGTGTGCAACAGCACGCGCGTGACGTGCGCGCGCTTGCGGCCGCGCAAGATCCTCTTCACGCTGCACGCGACGTACGCGGGCATCTCGCACACGCTGCAGTACGTCCGGCCGGAGACGGACTGGGTCTGCGAGCAGCAGCCGCTCGGCGGCCAGTCCTGCGTGCACTATGTCGAGCTCCTGGCCAAGGACTTCTGCGCCACGCACATGCACGACTGGGCCGCCTGCGACGCGCGCATCCTCGAGGCGCTGCGCGCGCAGCTCGAGGCGTACGAGACGCACATGTGGCGCGGCAAGGACCTGTACGCGAAGCTCGGGCTCGTCAAGTCGGCGTCGCGCGAGGAGATCGACGCCGCGTACAACACGCTCGTTAAGCGCTTTAACAACGAAACCGAGCCGTACAAGTACGACAAGCTGCGCGAGGCGTACGCGACGCTGAGCGACCCGGAGGACAAGCACTTCTACGACCTCCCGTGCCTCAAGCTCTTCGGGCTCTGCGGCAAGAAGAAGAAGGACGGCTCGATCTCGATCACCCCGGACTAGCAGGAGGTGGTAAGAGCAGCGCAGGAGAAGAACGAAGTCGAACTGTTGAGCAGCGAACGCACCCCGTCGAGTGGTCAAGTGGCTCCGAGGCGACCAGTCGTCCTTGCGCGATCGACGCGATCCACTCGACTCGATCCATTCGACTCGATGGACGCAGGCGGAGACGACGACGCGCTGCTGACGAGCGTGCGTCATGCGCTGCAGCTACAGGCAGCGGGAGAACTCGCGACTGCGCGCACGCTCATCGGGATCTCCAGCGGCGTGTCACTCGCGGCGGCGCTCGCGATGGTCGTGTGCTTCGTCGTCTTCCAGGAGTCGCGGCGCTGCGGCCGCCGCCTGCTGCTCTGTCTGCACGTGGCCGACGCCGGCGCTGCTCTCGCGTGGCTGCTCGTGTTCGCGCAGCGTCCAGGCGACGACGACCCAGAGATCGCGACAGGCGACGTTCAAGTCACGCTCTGCTACGCGCAAGCGTACCTGCTGCTCTTCTTCATGCTCGCGTCGTGCTTGTGGACTGCGTGCTTCGCGTTCCACCTCTTTCAGCTCCTCGGGCGGCGGTGGAAGGCGCCGGAGCTGTTCGAGAGCCGCTACCACCTCATCGCGTGGGGGCTCCCGCTGCTCACGGTGCTGCACCTCGCGACGCAGCAGCTGCTGGGTTTCGACTTGGTCGGGCCGAGCGGGCTGCCGTGGTGCTGGATCCGCTCGTGGAGCGCCTTCGAGTGGGCTCCGAGCGGCGTGTACGTCCAGCTGAGCGTCTTCTACGGGCCGCTGCTCCTCATCCTGCTCCACAACGTCGTGACGTACCTCTCACTGCTCTACAAGCTGGTGCGTCCATCCGAAATCGACTTCGAGTCGGCGACGCACTGGATGGCATCGAGACTGACGACACTGCAGCAAAGCGACGAGATCTCGACGACGATGGAGTCGCAGATCTGCTGGCGCATGGTCGCGTACGGCTGCGCGTTCTTCCTCGCGTTCGTCTGGAGCTTTGGCGAGCTGCTGTACCAGGTCAGTTGTGTAGACAGAGTTCGTTGCAGCACGCACCGCACGTTCCGGTCTCTCACAGCGTTCATCACGGCCGCGCAGACAATCACTCCCGACCACGAGCTCGATCCGGCGCTGCTGTACTTGATGTGCATCTTCATGCCTCTGCAGGTTTGTGAACGAGCGAGCGAGCATTCCGTCTGTGAGTGTCCCGAGACGACTCTGCTGACTCGACGACTGGTGTCTGCGCAGGGAGCGATGAATGCGCTGGCGTACGGAGTCAACAAGAAGGTGAGAGGCGAATTGGGCAGCGGGGTGCCGTCTCGACGCTCGACGTGCTGCTGACGCTCCTTCTCGATCTGCCACTCGCCCGCAGCTTCGACACCGAGTCGCTCACGCTCTGACGCGCATGACTCGGTCGTGAAGCGGTCCATTGAATCGCCCCCCAACGCTTAGACAAACACACTCACATCCACATCATCACTCGCACGCACGCTTCGCTCGCCTCGCTCAGAGCGTGTAGTCGTCGTGCTGGATCCGAGCCGCCTCCTGGCGTCGAGACACGGTCGCCGGAACGTCGAACTGGAACCTCAGAGCGCAGCAGCGCGATCACATTAGCAGCAGCTGCGCTCGGCCAGGATGCCAACAGCTGCGAATGACGACAGAATGGGAGTGCCATCGCAAGCCGCAACTTGAGAATTTTCATTTACCGATTCGCCTGGGCCTCACCACTCCTCGATCCCCCGCCGACATCTGGAGTCGTGGAGGACGAGGGCCAGGAAGCTTCCTGTGTCAACCTCCACAGACTCACAGGAGTCGACAGGGGTGAGAGAACGGTGCCGGTTGGAGGTGGGAGGATGACAAGTCCGTCGTCGGCGCCAGCGAGCGCCCGGCGCCAACGGCCGCGGTTTCCAGTGCAACCAGTAGCTCGCTGCCCAGCGCAACTGTTGCGTCGTAGGTGTCCGGCGGTGCGTCGGGGAAGAAGCGCCTCCGGAGGGTAAAGGGCGTCCGCATCGTGTCTGAGGAGATGCCCGTTCGAGATATACTCGACTTCAACACCACCACGAAGATGTTTCGCGTGCTTTGGCAAGACTTAATGATTCCCCGGGCGGAAGCGAAGGACTTGCAAGGCTACAACCACCTGATGGATGCCGCGCGGTTGTGGGTCGAGACCACGAACCTTGCGGTCAGGTTCATCACGTGGAAGCGAGAGTCGATGCCCAAGGTCGCGACGTGGAAATGGCGTTCGAGGCCGCGGCGTCGGTTGTCATGGACGAGGAGACGCGCGCTGCCTTCGTCGCCGAGGGCGCGGTGATGGGGAAGGATTACACAACTGGGCTGACCCGCTCGCAGGTCGTCGGCTACGTCAAAACGATCGCAGCGGGGTTCGCCATCGGGCTCAGCACGAAGAAGCTCGACAAGAACGTGCTTCAGCCGGGGCCAGTAAAAGGGCGGGTCGGCATTGCGAAGCTTCTCGACGATCGGCGTGAGGGTGTATTCGTGTTGACGGCGAAGTCCGCGGAAGGTCTGCGGCACTGCATCGCGGTGGACAGCCGCGGCACCGACATCTAGGCGGGCGACTTGGGTGGGTGGGGGCGACTCAACGAGTGCAAGTGGCTCGACACTGCCACCCTCGCGTACTGCATTGAGCTGTGCTTCTTACGCGCAGGTAGGAAGCGACTGCGTTTCTAAGAGGTGGTGTTTGTTGACTCTAACAAGTGCTTACTGAACATTTCTTCATGTCTATCGGCTTTGTTAGGAAACCATCAATCCTCCAAGCGCACCACACCAAGCTCCGATCAACGACCTAGCACTCTCGACGCCATGACGCCTCGAGCGACGGGAGAACCGCCACCTGACCAGAAAGCATATTCGAGCGTCAAGGTCAAACTCGCAAGCATGAAGCTCGCCTCCACAGTCATCAGGTTTATGTCATCTCCAAAATCACCCACGACGAGTTTATATTCAATAGAAATTAACACCTTTATAGGGTTTTTCACAAGTATTGAGAAATTTCTCATATGCTTAATTAAGTATAATCTCAGTTAAATATAATTTTCATTTAGGTGCTTATCGTACAATGCACCATGATGCGAATGAATGATCACGTTTGACTCATATAGGGGCAAGAAGACACTGTTTTGAGCGTTAAAACCGTGTGGAATTTTTTCCGAGTAAAGTTCCTTAGATCGACGCGTGAAGCGGCATGGTGGCCGACGTGGTGGCAATGTCAAAGCGTGTGTGCTCGTTCTTGGGGCGGCGGTCGCGGCAGACTGTGTCGGGGAGTGGTGGTAATTCCATAGCTCATTGCCTTGGTGGTAATAACCGACACCCACCGAGTGTCATTTCCCCGTATTGCCAAACGGGGATTTGCTCTGTACCGAAATTGTGGGTACGATCGGAGCGTGGGCTCGATCGGACCGAAAGCGTGAATGAGACATTGGAGTGTCTATTGGAATGTTGAAGTGTACTGGTGTGCTTAGCTCCAACTGAGTGCATCGTATACGATCGAATGGTCAGATCGCAGCCAGTCTCATATGAATATTCAATCTGCAAGTCCCCAGTGCCCCACATAGCATGCTGGAGTGACGCCGTCCCCAAGTCACGTTAAGTCGTGTGCTAGGCGGGCGGCCGAACTTGACAGTAATAGCTCGGGTTAGGTGGAAAGTGTGTGATGTCTGTATGTACGGGGATGATAGCTGAAAAGTGTGAAATGAGAGAGAGAGAGAGAGTGAGTGAAAACGGGCACACAATGTGAGGTGAGGACCGCTGCCCGCAGGATCCTTTCATCGTTTATTTCTAATCCTTTTCTACGTCAAACCCGTGGACGAAGACAGAGGTGCTGTCGGCTTCTTCGATCCTTCGATCGAAGTCGCTGAAGGCGTCCCTACATCGAGCGGTGTGTTTCTCTATCCCCTGCATGACAACGGATGCATTCTCTGGATTGGCCACTTCGCCACAAACTCGACCTCTCGGTCCGTAGTCTCTACCCACAACCGCGCGGCGTCCATCAGGTGTTTGTAGTCGGTGAAGTACATCTCGAGCTGGTCGTCGTGGCTGCTCTGACGCAACCGCGCAGCAGGAAGTGTTCACTCTCGCCTCCGGTCGCTTTCCCAAGCATGAGCGGAAGCTAACACAGGAAACGGCCTGGCCCTCGTTCCCCTCTTGACTCGGGTGGGGACTGAAGGCAGGAGGTTGCGCTGTCGGAGCTCACCGCGAGCGATGTGGAGCTTGTCGACTGCGTGGCGTTTTAGTGAATGAGCCTCTCACCACCACCACCACAAGCCAGTCAAACTGTCTCATGTGCAACTGCCACAGTGCTTGAAAGAGCGGGCGACTAAACGGTCGCCTGCTCGTTCCTCTCAAACCGTCCGATCTCGCAACCGCCGTGACTGAGCATGACAGCACGCTCGTTGAAAGCGCGTACGGCGGCTCGCCCGTGGCCATCGAGTTAGGGACGCCGTTCTTGGTGAACGCGTTCTCAAGCAACGTCACTTTGAGCTTCTCCGGGATGTCTTTCGAGCACGGCACCTTGTACTCCCACGTCCCCTGGTTCAGCAGCGCGCCGGTGCCTTCCTCGTACGACACGTCTTCTTGCAGGTACATCCCGATTCACATTACGAAGCCGCCCTGCCACTGTGACACGTCGAGATGGGTGGCGTGTGTGACAGGCGAGCGACGGCTGTGCAGCTGCGAGCGCGTAGGTGGTGTCACATCATCATACTTTGTGTCACACAAAGCAGGGGACATTACCACATCCAGCAAGCGCTGCCGCTTGCTGCTCTCACTCGACAATTCGTCTTCGTATCGCAACCGCCCCCGGAGCCGACAGCTCGCACTCCAAACCAGCACGGCACTCGAGGCAGAGAGGACGAGGGCCAGATCGAAATCTGTGTCAGCCTCAAACCACGGGTGTTGATAGGGTGAGGAGTCCGCGCTGCCGGTATCCAGACGACGACGACGACAACGATGGACTTTGCACGCAGCACCGCGACCAGCAGCACCGCGACCAGCACTGCGCCGAGCACCGAGCCAAGCGCCGCGCTGACCAGAACTAAGTCAAGCACCGCGCCTACCACCGACCCGACAACTGTGCCGAGCGCCACGCCGAAGATGTCCACCTTGGCTCCGTCGTGCAGCCCTGAGTAATGCATCGGCGTGACAGCGATGCCGCGCTTCTTGCACTTGTTGTTCGAGTTGAAGAGCGTGTTCTTCTCCGCGCGCTGCTTGACACGATGAGGCGGTCCCATACCTCCTAAACCGCACTTCTTGGTGTCTGTTGTGAGTTGTCCTACTCCCGCTTTTTTCGCTCCCTCGTTTTTCGCTCGCTCGCTTCGAGCCAGCGCAACTCGCACTTAGTCGGGTGCTCGACTAAGTGCGACTTGGGGTGGCTGGAACTTCTCCCCTTCGTATTACAGGAGATCACGCGCGCCGGGGACGCACGTGACCATCCCGCAGCAGGGGCGACCAAGCGATAGGCGCATAGGACGCTCTTAGGCTCGTCGTGAGGCGGTAGACACACCCACGCAGCTCATGGCGGACACCGAAGCCACCGCCGCCAATGGCAATGGCAACGGCAGCGGCAGCAGCATCCGCAGCAGCGCGCGGGACGCGTTCGCCAAGGTGCTCGAGGTCGAGAACCCGATCGTCACGGCCACGCTCGTGAACCTGCTGAACGAGGACGAGGCGTGCGCACTCTTCGCCAGCTACATCACGCGGCTGCCGGGCGACGACGACGACGGCGACAACGAGAACGACGAGAACGAGCGCAGCTTCGTGCGCGACGGGCCGGTCGCCGTCCCCGCGGACGTGCCGGCGGCCGAGCGCGACGCGGAGGGCGTCACGGAGGCGCTGCGGCGCTCGTTCCGCGCGACGATGCTGCTGACGAACGACGACGCGTCCGACGCGCTCATCACGTTCCTGCCGCGCAAGAGCGCGCTGCTCGCCAAGTGCGTCTTCCCGGTCTTCCAGCGGGACGCGCGCGGCAATCTGCGCCACGCGTGCCGCGTCATCGACTACCTGCTGCGCATGTACCTGGACGACGTGTACGACGTCGTGGGGCGCGACGCCGCCACGGTCGAGCGCTACATGGGCGCGATGCTCGAGTTCGTGGACCACACGTACGTGGCCGAGGTCTTCCTCACGATGGTCTGCAAGCCGCACAGCGCCGCGCTCATGCGGTACTACGCGAGCTCGCCGCAGAAGAAGTGGGCGTTCTTCCGCGCGCTCTCGGACTGGAAGCTGCTGCTCGTGCTTGCCGAGCACGTGTACAGCCCCCAGTACGCGGAGAAGCACAGCGTTGGCGCCGCGGACGTCTTCGTGGAGCTGCTCGACCGCCTCGCGGCCGACGAGAACGGCGGGCTGCTGCTGCAGCCGGCCGCGTACTGCCCAGAGCTGCTCGAGGGGCTCGTGGACGCCGCCGTGGACGCGAGCGCGACGCGCACGATCGGGCAGCGCACGGGCGCGATGAAGTGCGTCTTCCGGCTGCTGCAGAAGAGCACGACGGAGAAGGTGCAGGGCCCGCCGACGAGCCCGTACCAGTCGTTCGGCGGCACGATCGTGAACCTCGTGCCGAACCAGCTCGCGCCGCTGCGGGAGCGCATCTTCGAGCTCGTGGAGCAGCACGTCGGGAAGCTGCTGCGGTACCTCGTGGACAAGTACGAGGACCAGCAGAACATCGAGATGGACCTGCAGTCGGGCAAGCCGCTGCCGGACGGCGCGGTGCGCCACACGGGGTACGTCGTCAAGGTGCCATTCACCGAGTTCCGGCTGACGCTCGTCGAGGCGCTCGTGGAGATCGTGGCGCACAACCCGAGCAAGCTCGGCGAGTTCTTCGACGCGAGCGTCTGGCGCGTGCTCGTGACGTGGTTCTTCGAGTACTCGCACAACAACCTGTACCACGCGGCGTTCTACCAGCTGCTCTTCATCGCGCTGCGCACGGACAACCAGGCGACGCTCGAGGCGCTCGTGAAGAAGCAGAAGCTCGTGACGGCGCTCGTGGAGCACTACCGTCACGGCGCTGGCGCCGGCGCGAGCAACCGGGGGTACATCCTGCAGTGCTGCAACGCGATCCGGCTGCAGGCGGCGTCGCAGTCGCCGGACGCGTTCCTGCGCAACTTTCTGCAGTCGCACACGACGTGGCGGACGTTTGAGCCCGAGCTGCGCGCGATCACGAGCAGCGCGTGCGTGAGCGGGCTGGGCTTCAGCGTGCCGCAGACGTCGCGCCCGGGGATGTTCCAGAAGGACTCGTGGCAGGTGCTCGCGAACGACGAGGACGAGTCCGGGATCGACCACGGCTCGGAGTTCGCGCGCTCGCTCGGGTTCATCGACGACGTCGCGTGGCCGGACGACGACGCGGCCGAGGCCGGGGGCGCCGCGAAGAAGAAGAAGCACAAGAAGAAGAAGGGCAAGAAGAAGGACGCGAGCAGCAGCAACGGCGCGGCGGCCACGGACGACGACGACGGCCACGAGGACGACGAGGCAGAAGCAGAGGCCGCCGAGAGCGACGAGCAGGCGCCGGCAGCGACCGAGAGTATAGACGACCAGGAGCCGGCGACAACCTCGTCGGCGGAGCCGCCGTCCCCGAAGAAGCTCAAGTCGAAGAAGAAGAAGAAGCACAAGAAGTGATAGACTAGACCCGCGCGCCGCCGCGCGTCGCCGTCTGCCACCGCTCCGCGCGTTGCTGTAGACACGTTGCAGCAAGCGGAGCAGAGCGGCGCCGACGAGGGCGAGCCGAAGGGAGCAAGCAGGAGAGCGAGGCGCGTGGGAGGATAGGAGAACGGGATCCGTGGTAGGCAGGCAGGCGGGCGAAGCTGCTGCTGTCGGGTCCGCAGTCAGCGTCGCTCACATCAATAGCGGTCGAGGTGTGGATGGTTCGTCTCGCGCTGCTGTTCGCTGCTGCTGCTGCCGGAGGTGGTGACGTGATGGCTGTGGCTCCTGACGACGCAGCGCAACGCCAAGCGCCTGAGTTCAGGAGACTCGACAAACTCAACAACCTGACACTCACGTTACGTCTACAGCCACGTCACTCGCGCCACGCTCGACACTGCGGCGCACAAGCAGCACTCTCCCAGTGATCCCCACACAAGCCGCCGCCTACTGCGAAACGCGACCCGAGGACGGCAGCCCCGGCGCGTCCGC
>JAASGM010000663.1:0-15118 GCA_023334215.1 Globisporangium cystogenes | reverse complement strand
GAGCGCTCGTCCGCGCCGAGCGCCGGCGGCCCGGGGGACAGCAGATCCATGAGCGAGTTGGACTTCTTGCGCTCCATGCGCGGCGGCGCCGCCGCATCGTACGAGGGCTCCGGCAGCGCCGGCAGCGGCGGCTCGGGCGACAGCGAGCGCGCGCGGCGGCGCAGCACAGGCTTCTCGTACGAGAGCGTCGCCTGCTTGTCGCGGATGTGGAAGTAGTAGCGGCGGCGCTGGTCGTCGAACTGGTGCGACCAGCCGCGCGGGAGCTCGTCGTCGACCCAGTACACCTTCGTGCGCACGTTCGAGTAGTACGGGAGGTTCTGCGAGCGGGACATGAGCACCTCCCAGCCCGCAGGGAGCGGCTCCTCGTCGACCTCGCGCACCATTGCTGGATCGTTGTGGGGCTCCTTTGAGCGATAGTTCACATCTATCACTTGGCGTTCGACATGTGGATGTGAGGATTCCAACGTGGCACTGAGAGAGTCACCGTGAAGTGAGAATTGGAGAGTGCCAAAGTCAATTTGACACGATCCGGCGGTTCGAACCGCGGTTCAGGACTTATAAATTAAGTGGTCCACGCCATGAACCACGGGAAAGGTGGCAGCGCTCTTCGCGCCCCATCGACTGCATCGTCTCATCATGGCGATCCAAGTTGCACTTTTGCAGTGCACCATCGGAACTGCGCAAGCTGCCAAGCGGCCAAGCGCCGCCGGCGCCATCGCTGCTGCCAGCAGCGCAATAGCAACAAGCGCGCTCACTTCCGCTTTCGCCCCCGACCGCGCGCGTCGCTTCCCTCCCTTCCCTCCGCCCTCGCTTCCGTCGATGGTGCTGCTCCGCTTCCGGCCGCAGCCGCTGCTCGCGCGCTCGCTCGCGCGCTCCTTTGCCGCCGCCGCGGGCCGCGCGCTGCCGGCGACGCCCGCGCCCGCGTTCCCGGACGAGCCGGAGCGCGCGCACGTGGTCACGAGCGAGATCCCGGGCCCCAAGTCCCTCGCGCGCCTCGAGAAGCTGCGCGGGCTGCAGAACGCGGCGGCCGTGAGCTTCTTCGCCGACTACACCGCGAGCCGCGGCAACTACCTCGTCGACGTGGACGGCAACCGGTTCCTCGACATCTACGGGCAGATCGCGTCGCTCCCCGTGGGCTACAACCACCCGCGCATCGTGGCCGCGATGGGCGACCCGAAGAACCTCGCGCTCCTGGCGCAGCGGCCGTGCCTCGGCATCTTCCCGCCCGAGGACTGGGTCGAGCGCATCGAGAACACGCTGCTCAAGGTCGCGCCCGCGGGCCTCATGGACATCAACACGCTCATGTGCGGCTCGTGCTCGAACGAGAACGCCTACAAGGCCGTCTTCATCTGGTACCAGACCAAGCAGCGCGGCGGGCAGCCCCCGTCAGCGCTCGACCTCGAGTCGTCCATGGAGCACAAGCTCCCGGGCACGCCCAACCTGAGCATCCTGTCGTTCCAGGGCGGCTTCCACGGCCGCCTGCTCGGCTGCCTCTCGACGACGCACTCGAAGGCGATCCACAAGGTCGACATCCCGGCGTTCGACTGGCCCGTCGCGCCGTTCCCCAAGCTCCGGTACCCGCTCGCGGCCCACGAGGCAGCGAACGCGGCCGAGGAGGCGCGCTGCCTCGACGAGGTGGCCCGTCTGCTGCGCGCGAGCGGCGAGCAGCTCGGCTCGCATGTCGCCGGCATGGTCATCGAGCCGATCCAGGCCGAGGGCGGCGACAACTACGCGAGCCCGGCGTTCTTCCGCCGCCTGCGCGCGCTCGCGGCCGAGCACGGCGTCGCGTTCATCGTGGACGAGGTGCAGACCGGCGGCGGCAGCACGGGCAAGTTCTGGGCCCACGAGCACTGGGAGCTCGACAACCCGCCGGACGTCGTGACGTTCAGCAAGAAGCTCCAGACCGGCGGGTACTTCGCCAAGCCGGAGCTGCGCCTCACCGAGGGCTTCCGGATCTTCAACACGTGGATGGGCGACCCGACCAAGATGATCGCGCTCCAGGCGTTCCTCGAGGCGGTCGAGGCGGAGAACCTGCTCGAGAACACGGTCATCACGGGCAAGTTCCTCCAGGACGGGCTGCACGACCTCGCCGCCAAGTTCCCGGCGCTCATCTCGAACGTGCGCGGGCAGGGCACGTACCTCGCGCTCGACCTCCCGACCGAGGGCGAGCGCAACACGTTTGTCGGCGTGCTCAAGAAGCTCGGCGTCGCGTCCGGCGGCTGCGGCACGAATTCGATCCGCTTCCGCCCGTCGCTCGTGTTCCAGCCCAAGCACGCGGCCGAGTGCCTCGACAAGATGGACGAGGCGTGCGCGATCGTCTCGGCGAAGCGCTCCTGAGCGCTTGTATCCCCACATCCGCTTCCAGTGCCGCTGAGCGATAGACGCCAACCGAATGTACATACACACACCATGATCTCCTCCTTTCTTCCAGTGTCGGACGCGCACGCGTTCAGCACTCTCGCTGCTAGTGCTGGTCTTGATCAGTCTTTCGAGAGACACCCGCTTCACAATAGTGGGCAATAATTGTGTGCGAATAAGAAGCCATTTCGCGACTAGCGAAACGGTAGCGATGGCGCTTGCGGAGCTCCTCGTGCCGGGCCTCGCGCGTCCGCTGCTCGAGGTGCTGGCGCTCGTCTGCTCGGCCGCGGTCGAGATGCACGAGAGCCAGGAGCTGTGTCTGCGCGCGGGGAAGAAACTGGCGTTCGTGTACGAGAAGCTGGAGGCGATGCAGGCGAAGAGCACGCTGCCGAGCGACGCGCTGCTGCACGAGTACACGACGCTCGTGGGCGACTACTGCGCGTTCCTGCTCAAGCACCAGAAGAAACCGTGGATCTACCGCGTCGTGACGTACAAGCGTGTGGTGCGCAAGGTGGCGGAGGTGCAAAACATCATCGGCGACCTCATGCACGCGCTCAGCCTCTGGCATGTGGAAGCGATGGCGGACGAGCGCCGGCTGCAGAGCGAGTTCCGCCAGCAGCAGGTGCGGCTCATCGAGGCGCGGCTCGTCGACGACGCGGTCGTCGCGACGGAAGTGGCGCGCGTGCCACAGCAGCTAGAGGCACTAAGCGTCTTCCGCCACGAGCTGCTGGCACCACACGACACTAGCGACGGCGACTCCGACCAGAAGGTCGTGCGCACGGCGCTGAACAAGGTCATGCACCGCTCGGACGTGCGGGTGCCGAGTGTCCCCGAGTGGTTCGTGCCGCCGCACAAAGTCGAGTACGAGCCGCGGATGTTCGCGCGCGGCTCGTTCGGTTCGGTGCACCTTGGGAAGATGGGGGCCGTCGCCGTCGTGGTCAAGTGTCTGCTGGTGGACACGCGCGAGAGCGAGCGCCTGACCGCGTCGTTCCGCCGCGAAGCCGACCTCTGGTTCCAGTTCCGCCACCCGAACGTGCTGACGATGTACGGCGCCTGCGACGTGACCTCGCCGCCCTTCCTCGTGTGCGAGTACGCGGCGAACAGTAACCTCTCCAACTACCTCGGCAGCGCGCGCAACCAGCCGTTCACGTTCAAGCTGCTGCACGAGGCGGCGGCGGGGCTGCTGTACCTGCACGAGAAGCGCGTGGTGCACGCCGACCTGACCGGCTACAACATCCTCGTCATGGCCGACGGCACCGCCAAGATCGCCGACTTCAGCTTCTCCTACGTGCGCACGCTGTCGGCGAGCAAGCAGAGCGCCGACGACCCGACCGCGGCGACGAACACGTGGGGTGCGCTCATGTGGCGCGCGCCAGAGTGCTTCGAAGGCCGCCGACCGACTTCCGCCTCCGACGTGTACGCTTTCGGCATGTGCATCATCGAAGCGGTGAGTGGCGAGGTGCCGTGGGGGTACTTCGTCGACTCGGTCACGGTGCGGGAGCTGGTCAAGGCGGGGAAGCTGCCTGACCAACCTGAACTCATGAGCGACCTCGTGTGGGCACTCGTGCAGCACATGTGCAGCTTCGATCCGTCCGAGCGACCGACGATGGAGACTGTCGTCCAGGCTCTTGGCGAGTTCGCCGTCGAAGAAGCAGCGGCGAGAGTGTTGCCACCAGAACAAGCGAACACCGAGTCGCCATACGCTCGCAGCAGCACAATGTCGAACAATAGCAGGGTGAACGCCAGCACGGTGTCGATCGACAGTTCGCCCCCTTCCGGCAGTCCAGCGGCACCCAACAGCGTGTTGCCACCCACCATCGCAGCACCAGCCAGCACGACACCAGCCAGCACGACACCGCCAGTCGGCAGCAGCAGCACCACCACCACATCGCCGCGGACGGCACCGAGGTCTCGCCGGACCAAACACTTCAACGACGACTTCGAGCAGATCTGCACGCTCGCGATGCAGGCGCTGCAGTGTCCGATGGCGGGCATCCGCACCGACGACTTCGAGCTCGTGCGGTTCTTCGAGGACAAGGCGCCGACGCGGTTTTCGCACTGGCTGCCGCCGGGGCTGCCGCGGTCGCTGCCGACGTTCCGGCGAATCGCCACCATGGGGCGGCCGTGCGTCGTGATGGACGTGTCGTCGGACAAGCGCATCTCGGGCGAGAAGCGCGCGACGGCCAAGCTCCAGTTCTTCGTGGGCATCCCGCTCGTGGTGGACGGCGAGGTGGTCGGCGACCTGTGCGTGGCCGACCGCATCGCGCGCCGCTCAGTCGACAGCAAGCAGCTCGAGGTGCTCAACGCGCTCGCGAGGTCCGTGACGCAGTACATGCAGTCGCCGCGCTACGTCGTGGACCTCGCAGTGTTCAGGTCGATGCGGTGTGACTTGAAGGAGGTGGCGTTCTGAGGAGGACAACTTTGGTGGACAAGTGGACACTCACTGTATAACATACGATGTCTGCTTCTTCTTGAGCGGACACTACATGACACTACATGACGCACTCACGACGCACTCACGGGTGGTGGACATCGACCGACCTCCAGCGCACCAAGCAGCCAAGTTCGATCCCTGACTGCGCCGGCGCGAGATCTGCTTGTATCGTCGTCTCGTTGGACGCTTCTTTACACCGGGGTGACCATCTCGTTCTTGTAGTCCACCTCCGTGTTGGCGCTCGGGCTCGCGGACTTGTCGCCCGCCGCCTGCGCGCGCTTCTTCTGCACGAACACGGCGACAGCGACCGCGAGCGCCGCGGCGACGCAGCCGAGCACCGCAAGGGGCACAGCGACGCTCGACTCGCTCGACTCGCCGCTCGCCACGTTGGCCGACAGCGCGGTGCCGACGGCGTCGCTGTCGCGCAGAAGCTCCGTCGTCGGCGTCGGGGTCTCGACGGCGAGCGTCGCGGCGGGCGACTCCGTCGGGAGCTCCACCTGCTTGATGTACGGGTTGCTGGCGTCCGGCTCTGTCGGGTCAACGACGACAGCCGCGTCGCTCGTGCTCGTCGGCGCCGGCGTCGGCACCGTCGGCGACGGGGTCACCACGAACGTTGGCTTGGTGGGCGACGGCGTGGCCGAGTAGTTCGGCTCGGTCGGCGCCGGCGTGACGAAGGTCGTCGGCGCAGGCGTCGGGCGCTCGGAGAGACCGTTGCCGCCGCGGCCGTGGTTGCCGTTTTTGCCGTAGAGCGCCAGGAGCTTCGCGATCGCCTTCTCGTGCGGGTTGAGCTGCACGACATCGTCGTCGTCGCTGTTGCTGTCGCTCGATGACGACGAGGAGGACAAGGCGGCGAACTTGCTGTGGTGGTGGCTGTGGTGGCGCTCGTGGCCGACGCTCACGGGGATGCCGACGGCGCCTTCGCTGTGGTCGCTGCTACCGAGCGCCGTGAAGTGGATCGGGTGGCCGAGCGCCGTCTTAGGCGCCGTGTACGACTCGGGCACGCCGACCTTTCCTTCCTCTGCGTGCGCGGCGCCGAGGGCCACGGTGGCGACAAAAGCGAGCGCGAACGAGAGCTTCATGGCTGTGGACGAGTGTGAGCTGCAGCTGGAGGAGGAGGTGCGCAGGAGGCGGGGAATCGGATACTGAGGCTGGTGGCGAGTTGGTCGTTGGCGCAGTCCTCTTGCTCCTCCTCATGACCGCAGTGCCGCGTTTGACGACGGCGACGACGACGGCAGGGGTGTAGAAGGCGCCCGCGCCGCCATCCAGTACGCGCGCTCCTCTACGTTCGCGCGCCGAGCCTCTGAGTTGCTCCGCTTGCTCGCTCGGTTGTCTGGCGAGTCAAGTCGGACTCGGTGGAGTCCACCAGCTGGCGGTGCTGCTGCCGCTTGGTGCTCGAGCTGTCACGCTTTTCCCGATATTTACGGATATGGCCGTCACTTTCATTTACCTGTTTATACAAAGTAACGGCTGTAATCACGTAGTGAAAGGACTGAAATCCTTTTTATATGCTGATGATACGCGATTTGAGGGGCAGATAGTCAGAACTGGAAGTCGGAACACTTCGTGACCGCCAGGACTGCTGGCAGGAGCACATGGCTCAACGCAGAAGCGAGCCGCCGCGAACGGATCTCTCTCGTTCTCGACGCGGCGACCGCCACTTACGAGTGAAACGCGGCTCAAAAGCGGACTCGTGCTACTGCTTCTCCACCAGCGAACGCGAGCACTCTTCATGCCTTGCGTCACGTGACTCGCGAACGTGAGCAGCTTCCGGATCTAGACGCAATCGCCTCAAACACACAACGCATCTCACCAGATCCAGGAGAAGTCGCGCACGTGCGCTGCTCAGGAAGGAAGGAACCACTTGGATGTAGGAGTTTGAAGCAACCGCCTCGGAGGCGTGTGGGTGACGGAATCCGGCGTCTGCCTGGGTATGTTCGATGGTGTTCATCTAACACCCAAGGTGGAGTATGGAAGACGGAGGACTCGTCGCTCCAGCACCAAGATCTCGATCTCGGAGTACGTACATGTAGATGGCGTTCATCCGAAGAAGCCCTCAACGACGCCACCGCTCATTCCAAGCACACGCCGTTCGTAGCGCTCCACTCAGCGTGTATGTTACAACTACGTCTAGATTGCTCGAAGGGCCAAACAGCTTTGCTCGCCGATCCATAGCTCAAAGGCTTCATAGGACACCGAGTTCATCGGCTTCGTACACCCGAGTGATTTGTCAAGAAAGCTCAGCGCGCATCTCTCTCTGCAGTCAAGAGACACCACACAGAGTGTTGTGCTCTCAGCCTGGAGATGAGAGCGCCTCGGACTGCGCACACGGTGGCTTTTGCGCACAAGGAGGCACTTCAGCCTTTCTTCCTGAACACGAGATATTTCCTCGCCGGATTGACCAATCACGAGCCGAGAAAGGCGCTTCGAGAGGTGCGATTCACTTTCCAACCACCAACCTTCCACGCAACCCAAGCAGCCCAAACAACCCGAGAAGCAGCAGCAGCGCAGGATGGTGCAGGTGACCGTGCTCGACTACGGCGCCGGCAACGTGCGGTCCGTGAAGAACGCGATCACGGCGGCCGGCCACACGTTCAAGGACGCGCAGAGCGCCGCGGACATCCGCGGCGCCGAGGCGCTCGTGTTCCCGGGCGTGGGCACCTTCCGGCAGGCCATGGAATTCCTCAACGCGCAGGGCTACACGGACGTGCTGCGCGAGTACATCGAGCAGGACCGACGGTTCCTCGGCATCTGCCTCGGCATGCAGACGCTGTTCGAGGGCAGCGACGAGTGTCCGGGGCTCAAGGTGCGACGTGTGGGACGTCACGTAGGCGCCGCTGGGGGCGGGTGAAGAGCTCACGTATGCTACTTGCTGGACAGGGTCTCGGCGTGATCAAGGGCACGGTGCAGCTCTTCCCGTCCGACAAGGTTGCGGTGCCGCACATCGGCTGGAACGGGCTCAAGGTCTGGAAGAAGTCGTCGCTCTTCGCGCACCTGCCGCAGGTCGAGGAGCACGACGCCACCAAGGTCTACTTCGTGCACTCGTTCCGCGCGCTCAAGACGGACAGGAACGCGTCGTGGGTGCTCACGACGACCAACTACGGCGACCTCGAGTTCGTCAGCTCGGTGCAGAAGGGCAACGTCATGGCGACGCAGTTCCACCCGGAGAAGAGCAGCTCGGTCGGCATCAACATCCTCAAGGGCTTCCTCGAGAACCTTCCGTTCGACCAGCACGACGCCGCCATCCCGCGCGCGGCGGAGCAGCCGGCGACCAAGCTCTCCAAGCGCGTCATCGCGTACGTTGGCCCCTGTGTGTGGCGATCTCTCTCGTTGCTATCGTCGTAGTCGTCGTGGCGCTGACGGCTGCGGTTGCTCCTCGTCATCGCCAGGTGCCTGGATGTGCGCACGAACGACCAAGGCGACTTGGTGGTGACCAAGGGCGACCAGTACGACGTGCGCGAGAGCGACGGCGACGGCAGCGTGCGCAACCTCGGCAAGCCCGTGGATCTCTGCACGCGGTACTACGAGGAAGGCGCGGACGAGGTGACGTTCCTCAACATCACGAGCTTCCGCGAGATGCCGATCGGCGACCTCCCGATGCTCCAGGTCCTGGAAGCGAGCTCCGAGCGCGTGTTCGTGCCGCTCACGGTCGGCGGCGGCATCCGCGAGTACGTCGACGACCAGCAGCGCAAGTTCTCGGCGCTGGACGTCGCGGCGCGGTACTTCCGCTCGGGCGCCGACAAGGTCTCGATCGGCAGCGACGCGGTGTTCGCCGCCGAAGCGTACTACGCGCGCGGCAGCAGGGGTGACGGCACGAGCGCGATCGAGACCATCTCGGCGGTGTACGGCAACCAGGCGGTCGTGGTCTCGCTCGACCCCAAGCGCGTGTACGTCGCGTCGTTCTACGACGAGAACGCGCAGAACCACGCGGTCGTGAAGCTCAACAAGCCCGGCCCGAACGGCGAGGAGTACTGCTGGTACCAGGCGACGGTGCGCGGCGGCCGCGAAGCCCGCGCCATCGACGTCGTGGCGGTCGCGAAGGCGGTCGAGGCGCTCGGCGCCGGCGAGCTGCTGCTCAACCTGATGGACATGGACGGCCAGAAGGACGGCTACGACGTGAACCTCGTCAAGCTCGTGAAGGACGCCGTGACGATCCCGGTGATCGCGTCGAGCGGCGCCGGTCAGCCGGCCCACTTCACGGAGGTGTTCACCGAGACGAACTGCGACGCCGCGCTCGCCGCCGGCATCTTCCACCGGGAAGAGGTCTCGATCCGCGAGGTGAAGGAGCAGCTGCGCGCGGACGCGATCAGCGTCCGTCTGTAGGCCTGAGCACGCGTCCGGCCGCTCTCATCCGCCGCGATCCGACCAAGCGTGTCAAGGAGGAGCTCGGACTTCCGTGCACGCCTGCTCGTCGCTTCGCCTGCGCCATCCGTGAGCGTACAGCGAACCAAAGAATGACAGCGGTCTTCCCACACCTGCGTGTCTACCGCTAACCGGTGATCGATCCGCTACGAAGTGGTGCTGTCTGGAGTCTCTGGAGCAGCGGGGAAGTGGAACAGCGCGTCGCCGGCTTCGCTGGCGTCGAGGCTTCTGTACAGACTCCGCTTTGCCGGCGCGTCCAGCGGAGCAGAGTCGATGCCAGGGAGGTTGTTCAGCGTCCCTCTCGACGCGCGAGGCTTCGGAGCCGCTCCGGCGGTTTGGGCTCGAGCACCTGGCGTCCCGTGGCTGGCAGTAGGTTGTCCGCTCGGACTGCGCACCGGCGTCCGTGGTGTTGCGTTGTTCGAGGTTCGCGGCCGAGGCACGTGGTTCGCCAGCGACAGAACTTGCTGCTTGTGCTTCCTGCTCGCGTACGCAGACGCCGCTCTCGCGGACACCGACGCCGGCCGCGACGGCATCACTGCCGAGGGCTCCTTCTCGAGCAGCTCTCGGTAGTCGAGGATGATGTCGCGCGACTCGTTCTACACGAACAGAGACAGCAGCAGGTTCGTTCAGGCCCCAGACCTTCGCAGTGCGATAGGTGCCACGTACCTGGCTTCGCTGGATCTCCTGCAAGATCGCCACGTTCTCTTCTCGCAGGTTCGTCGCGAGCGTCGCGAGAGGCCCCTTGACGCTGTCCAGGTCGTCCTTCACTGCGCGGAGGTGCGCGCCGAGCCTCCGCAGACGAACGTCCAGCTGCGCCACCTGCTCCATCTCGAGCTCGAGCTTCTCACTCGATCTGAGCATCTGCGCGCTTACGCCTTGCGCGTACTGCCGCTGGAGTACAGCGAGGTCGTCGACGTCGCGGTGGAGCTCGCTCGAGATCAGCTTCAGCTTCGCGTCGAAGCTCTTGACGAGCGTGTCCCGCGTGAAGAGCTGGATCTGCTCGAGGCTCTGAGTCACCTTCTGGCTCGTAGTCTGCAGCTCGTGCACGTCTCCCACCAGCTTGCCGTGCATCACTTGTTGAGCAGCTCGCTCGGTCTCGGCGTTCGCCTTGAAGCTCTGGATGCTGCTCGAGATCGCCTCGACGCTCTTCCCGATCTCGTTATCCCCGGCTTCCAGCGCAACCAGTCGCTCGCGCATCGCCTCGGAGGTGCTGAGCAACTGCGCCACCGCGTTCCGGGACGCGTTGTGCTTCCTCGTGAGGTCCAGGACGCTCACGTTGAGGTCGGCGACCTTGTGCTGGCGCAGGCGGTCGGCGTCGACGTACTCCTGCAGCGACTCGAGCTGGTCCTTCATGCGCGAGATGCGGCTCGCCGCGCTCTCGATCGCCTCCTTCTGGCCGTTCGAATCCGGAGTGAAGATGTGGCTGAAGTCCTCGATCGAGACCTTGGAGTTGACCTGCGCCTCGATCTGGTGCGCGAACGCCGAGAACATGTCGTGCAGGTTCTGCTCGAGCGAGACGCGGAGCTTCCTGAGGTCCCACGCCGCAACCTCGTACACCGAGATGTCGAGCTTCTTGCTCTGGAGGCCCAGCACGCTCTCCACGTCGGCCTTCGCGCGCAGGAGCTCCGTCATCTCGGAACGCAGCTTCTCCGCCGTCGCGACGACGCTTGACTGTGAGATCTGCGAGACCAGCGCCTCACGTTAGCAAACAGACCGTGTTGTGTAAGAGATGAAGGCAAGCAGCGCACCTTTGTGCAGAGCGCGGCCTCGAGCTGCGCGTGGGTGACGAAGGACGCGACGTAGTCGCGGATGTGCGCCTGGTCCTCTGAGACGCGCCTCTCGGTCGACTGGAGCTCTGCGACTTGGCTCTTCAGCCGGTCCACCTCGCTCCAGAGGTACCGAACGTCTTGCGATGCGCTGGTGTCAGCAGTTCACCCTGCAGCCGAACGCTCACGCACGAACGCACCTGCGATCGGCACTGCAGGCGCCATGCGAGCGTCTGATGTCCAAGCAGCAGCAACTTCGAGCAACTCAACTCGATCGAAACACGTATCGTCGTACTATTTCCATACTGGAGTTCTTGAAGTCTTGAATCCCAGGATCGAACGTTGTTCAGTTCGTTGCAAAGGTGGCGTCGGATTCTTCTGCATCGGCTTCTGCTGCTGCTGCTTGTGGTGGCGGTCGATGTGGTTCTTGTTGCATGGTCGCGAGGTCGAGAGTTCGCTTCAGGACTTCAACGCCAGCTTCCTTCTTCTTGACAGATTCTCGTTAAAGTACGATATCAACAATCGTACTTAATCGCGTGTGTGTTTTCCGAAAAGCGAGCACACTGACTGTATATGCGCGGCGGGCGGACGCGGCGCAGGACGACGACGACGACGCCGACGACGACGAGGGGGAGCACCGCGTGAGCTGCAGTATGAACTATGGCGACCTGGTGCGTGCATGCCCAGGTGTATACGCGTATACTCCCCGAGTATACACTCGCCCGCCCCTCTGTGCCTGCTGCGTCTCGCCACCTCGCAACGCTCGTGCGGTGCCGCGCGCGTCGGGCGGCAGTTGATCCACTCCCTACGCCGGATGGGGGAGGAAGCGAGGGAGGAAGGGATGCAAACCCCCCTCTTGGTTCTCACCCTCTCTATCTCGGGTGCGCAGGATGACGAAGGCGTGCGCGGCGGGGAGCTCCCGAGCGGCCCGACGTTTGAAGATCTGGCGATCGACGACAGCCTGAGCGACGTCGACCGCGTGAGCAAGTACGTGTGCAGCAACATCGCGCTGCAGCGCGTGATGCACGTCAAGATGCTGCCAGAGACGGCCACGGCCATCGGGTGCGTGCGTGCGTGCGTCTCTTGTAGAGGGGAGGGCCACGCTGGCTCCTGCTGCTGCTCATCAACTCTGTCGGCGCCGCGCAGTTTCCACGCCACGTGCGAGCGGCTCGTGCCGCTGCTCGAGCCGCTCGCGAGCGACGTCGAGTACGTGGTGCGGCAGCACGTGGCGTTCCAGTTCCCGCCGCTGTGCCAGTTCCTCGTGAGCGCCGGGGCCGACGCCGGCTACCGCGTGCTGCTCGACGTCATGATCCCGCTCATCACGCGGCTCGTGTCAGACGAGCAGCACGACGTGCGCGCCGCGGCGAGCGACAGCCTCGTGGACATGGCGGCGCTCGTGCGCGCCGAGGACCAGGGCCAGTACATCCTCACGATCGTGCTCCCGCTCGCGCACGACGACGACAACGAGCAGTTCCGCATCTCGGCCGTCGCGCTCTACAACGGGCTCGCGCAGTTCTTCGGGCCGGAGCTCTGCCAGCAGTTCTGCGTGCCGGAGCTCATCTCGCTGTCCGAGGACCCGGTCTTCCGCGTGCGCAAGTCCACGGCCCAGAGCTTCTCGAACGTCTGCAAGATCGCCGGCGAGGAGCTCAGCCGCGAGCGGCTCGTGCCGTCCTTCCACAAACTCGCGCGCGACGACATCTGGGGCGTCCGCAAGGCCTGCGCCGAGTGCCTCGTGGGCATCGCGCACGCGCTCGCGCCGGCGGACCGCGGCCCGCTGCTCATCCCGCTCTTCGCGACGTTCGTCAACGACTCGTCGCGCTGGGTGCGCATGGCCGCGTTCCAGAACCTCGGGCCGTTCATCGCGGCGCTCGAGCCGGAGCACGTGACGGACGAGCTCGTGGACCACTTCGTGAGCATGGCGACGTCCGTGTCGAGCCAGCTCGGCGGGAGCGGCGAGGCCGACATCAAGTTCCACTGCGCGTACAGTTTCCCGGCCTTGGTGACGATCCTCGGGCCGCCCGGGTGGCCCAAGCTCGCGCCGACGTTCGAGGTGCTGAGCAACGACTCGTTCTGGAAGGTGCGGCGCACGCTCGCGTACTCGCTGCACGAGCTCGCGCGCATCTTGGGGCAGGAGGCGACCGAGACGCAGCTCGCGACGGCGTTCGACAGCTACCTGCACGACATCCAGGACGTCAAGCTCGGCGCGATGATGCACTTCGCCGATTTCCTCGAGCACGTCTCGCCGTCCTTCCGGGAGAGCTACCTCCCCGTGCTCACTGAGTTCAGCTCGCTCGAGAACGCGACCAAGTGGCGCTTCCGCGAGGTCATCAGCCTCCAGCTCGCGCAGCTCTGCCAGATCTTCACCGTCGAGGCGACGTTCGCGGTCGTGTACCCGCTCGTGCTCAAGCTCGTGACGGACTCGGTGGCGGTGGTGCGGCAGGCCAGCTACCACGTACGTCGCCTGCTCGCGTGCGCCGTCGGTATCGCCCTGAAGCGGACACTGAACCGGACTCTGTGACTTGTGTGTGACAGGCGTGTCCGCTGCTCATCGCCCGCCTCGGCTCGAATCCCGAGTGGCTCGCGGCGGTTGTCGAGAAGTTCGTCGCGCTCGCGTCGTCGCGGCACTTTAGCGACCGGCAGACGTACTTGCGGATCTGCGAGTCGTTCATAGGCGGAGCGGACGGCGAGAGCGAGGAGAGCGACGCGCCGGGCGAGCGCGAGGCGAAGCGCGCGTTCTTCTCGACGCACCTCGCGACGGCGTTCTTCTTGCTCGCGCCGGATCCCGTCTCGAACGTGCGCGTGGTGTTTGCCGAGATGGTGTTGAGACATCGAGGTGCGTGAGCGTTGCGTTGCGTGTGCGTGTGTGACAGCGTCTGTCTCTGACTCCGGAGCCTCCTCCTGCTATGTCGCCAGCCTTCCTGACCGAGAAGGAGTCGTGTCCGGAGTCGCTCAAGCTGCTGCTGAGCTCGACCGAGTTCGAGATCGTCGAGGAGCTGCTCGCAGCGCTGGCACCGGCTGCTGCCCCAGCGCGCGAGGCCCCGCCGACGGAACCGCCGACAGAGGACTCGACTGCGGCGCCGCCGAAAGAAGACGGAGCCGAGCCGCCCGTGAGCGCAGACAGCGTGGAGCTGGTGGTGTTTGGGTCCGAGCCGAGCGGGGAGGCATCCGAGCCGGCAAGAAGCGACGACGTGGTGTGATCGGCAGGGTGTGTGGGATAGATACCTAGTAAAATGGACGCCACGAACGGACAGAGGGCGATAGATGGGCGGCGGAGACGGAGACGCAGACGAAGCAGAAGAAGACGCCGACCGACCCGCGCGACGGCGGACGACAGCAGCCGCGAGGGACAGCAGGAAGCGTTCGTGGGGTTCAGTGTTCGGCCAGCACAGCGGCGGCCACATATAAAATAAGGGTCTTGGTCGCTCACTCTACGCTGGCTGACGAGCAGCCGCTCCCGACAAGCAGCAGCTCGTTCATGCCTCTTGGCTCGACACGCGGCTCGGACTCACTTTTGCTGACGCGTGGTCGTGGCCGCCGCCGCGACCGCGTCCGTCGACGAGGAGACCGCCGCGGCCGCGGCCGACGACGCGCTCAGCGGCTCGCACCACGCCGGCTCGAACGTGCCCTCGAAGATGTCGGTGCAGATGGCCTCGACGGCGCGGATGCCCTTGGCGGCGGTCTCGGCGCCGCGGCTGACCGAGAAGCTCTCGAGCTTCTTCGAGAGCATGGGCACGAAGGCCGTGACCTTGGACTCCGCCGTGTAGAGCGTCGCGTCCGGGTTCTCTGGGTGCACCGAGTACACGCACGTCTCCTCGACGGTCGCGACGGACCGGAACGACAGGTTCGTCGACTTGAGCTCGAGCGTCTTGGCCGCCGGGTCGCACACCGTCTCTTCGAACACGTAGGACGAGGTGCCGAGCACGGACTTGGCCCACGCCGGGACGTTCGCCTGCGTGACCTTGGCGAGCCGGCTCGAGCGCAGGCGCCCGCGCGCGTCCACGCGGCGCTCGAGCACGTCCACGCGCTCGACGTGCGTGAGCATCGAGTTCGGGTACTTGTTCCAGAACGCGCGCGTGACGACGTCCCAGTGGAACGGGTACGTGTGCGTCGTCTCGCTCGTGAGCACCATCGCAGTAGTCAGTGGGAACGCGTCGCGGAGGAGCAGGAGGAAGGAGCTGAGGCTGAGGGGGGGGGGGGGGGG